>ML302035.1:0-52602 GCA_005239505.1 Nicotiana paniculata | reverse complement strand
TATATATATATATATATATATATATATATATATATATATATATATATATATATACATGAACGGCTAGTAATACAAGGTCGGGTTATAATATATGATATTGTATTAGCTACTCAGATGCATCACTGAATTATATATACATTATAGTATTACAGTGAAGTGTTTGTGTATGTGTGTGTATATATATATGCATGAAGAAGGCTAGTAACACAGGGTCGGGTTATAGTATATGATACTATATAACCTACTCAGATGCATCGTTGAATTATAATACGTTATAGTATTAAAGTGAAATGTCTATGTGTGTGTGTGTGTGTGTGTGTATACATGAAGTGCTAGTATCACAGGGTCGGGCTATAGTATATGATACTGTATAACCTACTCAAATGCATCGTTGAATTTATAGTATTACAGTGAAGTGTTTGTGTGTGTGTGTGTGTGTATATATACATGAAGTGCTAGTAACAAGGGTCGGGTTATAGCATATGATACTGTATAACATACTCAGATGCATCGTTGAATTATATATATGTTATAGTATTACAGTGAGGTGTCTGTGTGTGTGTGTGTGTATATATATATATATATGCATGAAGATGGCTAGTAACACAGGGTCGGGTTATAGTATATCATATTGTATAACCTACTCAGATGCATCGTTGAATTATATTTACGTTATAGTACTACAGTGAAGTGTGTGTGTGTGTGTATATATATCTATACATGAAGTGCTAGTAACACACGGTCGGGTTATAGTATTTTATATTGTATAACCTACCGAGATACATCGTTGAATTATATATACGTTATAGTATAACAGTGACGTGTCTGTGTGTGTGTGTGTGTGCATATATATATACATGAACTGCTAGTAACACAGGGTCGGGTTATAGTATATGATATTGTATACCCAACTCAGATGCATAGTTGAATTATATATACGTTATAGTATTACAGTGAAGTGTCTATGTGTGTGTGTCTATATATATATACATGAAGTGCTAGTAACACATGGTCGGGTTATAGTAAATGATATTGTATAACCTACGCAGATGCATCATTGAATTATATATACGTTATAGTATTACACTGAAGTGTGATATATATACATGAACTGCTAGTAACACAGGGTCGGGTTATAGTATATGATATTGTATAACCTACCCAGATACATCGTTGAATTATATATACGTTATAATATTACAGTGAAGTGTCTGTGTGTGTGTGTGCATATATATATACATGAACTGCTAGTAACACAGGGTCGGGTTATTGTATATGATATTGTATAACCAACTCAGACGCATCGTTGAACTATATATACGTTATAGTATTATAGTGAAGTGTATGTGTGTGTATATATATATANTTCGTTGTACAATTTTAACTATATATATAGCATGTTAGAGTATATTTTAGTGTATTCATCTCTTGTATTACAAAAGTGTTAACGGATTACATTTATATTATTTAGATAGTATGATATTTAATTTTGATCAATGTTGACCTAAAAAGTTACCAACTTTGGTCGCTTTTTATACAGAATTCAAAATTAGCAACCAAAGTTGGTCGCTAAATATAAATTCGATTTATTTTATATTTTAAAATATTTAAAATAATAACATAATTGTTAAACGTTAGAACTGAGTCCCAGATTAGCGATCAAAATTGGTCTCTATTTGATTTCCATTTATTAAGCGACCAACTTTGGTCGCGAACTTTAAATTATATTTATTTATATGAAGTGCTAGTAACACATGGTCGGGTTATAGTATATGATACTGTATAACCTACGCAGATGCATCGTTGAATTATATATACGTTATAGTATTACATTGAAGTGTCTATGTGTGTGTGTGTATATATATATATACATGAACTGCTAGTAAGACAGGGGCGGGTTATAGTATATGGTACTGTATAACCTACTCAGATGCATAGTTGAATTATATATACGCTATAGTATTACAGTAAAGTGTCTCTGTGTGTATATATATACATGAAGTTCTAGTAACACAGGGTTGGGTTATAGTATATGATACTGTATAACCTACTCAGATGCATCATTGAATTATATATACGTTATAGTATTACAGTGAGGTGTCTGTGTGTGTGTATATATATATACACACATGAACGGCTAGTAACACAGGGTCGGGTTATAGTATATGATATTGTATAACCTACTCAGATGCATCATTGAATTATATATACATTACAATATTACAGTGAAGTGTCTGTGTGTGTGTGTGTATATATATATATATGTATGAAGAAGTCTAGTAACACAGGGTCGGGTTACAGTATATGATACTATATAACCTACTCAGATGCATCGTTGAATTATAATACGTTATAGTATTAAAGTGAAATGTCTATGTGTGTGTGTGTGTGTGTGTGTGTGTATACATGAAGTGCTAGTATCACAGGGTCGGGTTATAGTATATGATAATGTATAACGTACTCAAATGCATCGTTGAACTATATATATGTTATAGTATTACAGTGAAGTATTTGTGTGTGTGTGTGTGTGTATATACATGAAGTGCTAGTAACAAGGGTCGGGTTATAGCATATGATACTGTATAACATACTCAGATGCATCGTTGAATTATATATATGATATAGTATTACAGTGAAGTGTCTATGTGTGTGTGTGTGTATATATATATATGCATGAAGATGGCTAGTAACACAGGGTCAGGTTATAGTGTATCATATTGTATAACTTACTCAGATGCATCGTTGAATTATATTTACGTTATAGTACAACAGTGAAGTGTGTGTGTGTGTTTATATATATACATGAAGTGCTAGTAACACATGGTCGGGTTATAGTATATGATATTGTATAACCTACCCAGATGCATCGTTGAATTATATATACGTTATAATAGTATAATGAAGTGTTTGTGTGTGTATATATATATATCTATACATGAAGTGCTAGTAACACAGGGTCGGGTTATAGTATTTGATATTATATAACCTACCCAGATACATCGTTGAATTATATATACGTTATAGTATTACAGTGAAGTGTCTGTGTGTGTGTGTGTGTGCATATATATATACATGAACTGCTAGTAACACAGGGTCGGGTTATAGTATATGATATTGTATAACAAACTCAGATGCATAGTTGAATTATATATACGTTATAGTATTACAGTGAAGTGTCTGTGTGTGTGTCTATATATATATACATGAAGTGCTAGTAACAAATGGTCGGGTTATAGTATATTATATTGTATAACCTACGCAGATGCATAGTTGAATTATATATACGTTATAGTATTACATTGAAGTGTGTGTGTGTGTGTGTGTGTGTGTGTGTATATATATATATATATATATATATATATATATATATATACATGAACTACTAGTAACACAGGGTCGGGTTATAGTATATGATATTGTATAACCTACCCAGATACATCGTTGAATTATATATACGTTATTGTATTACAGTGAAGTGTCTGTGTGTGTGTGTGTGTGTGCATATATATATATACATGAACTGCTAGTAACACAGGGTCGGGTTATAGTATATGATATTGTATAACCAACTCAGATGCATCATTGAATTATATATACATTATAGTATTACAGTGAAGTGTATGTATGTATATATATATATATATATATATAACACGCTTCGTTGTACAATTTTAACTACATATATAGCATGTTAGAGTATATTTTAGTGTAGTCATCTCTTGTATTACAAAAGTGTTAACGGATTACATTTATATTATTTAGATAGTATGATATTTAATTTTGATCAATGTTGACCTAAAAAGAGACCAACTTTAGTCGCTTTTTATACAGAATTAAAAATTAGCAACCAAAGTTGGTCGCTGAATATAAATCAGATTTATTTTATATTTTAAAATATTTTAAATAATAACATAATTGTTAAACGTTAGAACTGGGTCCCAGATTAGCGACCAATGGTCTCTATCTGCTTTCCATTTATTAAGCGACCAACTTTGGTCGCGAACTTTAAATTATATTTATTTATATTTTATAATTTTTTTTAAATAATAATATAATTAATAAAATTTTATATCTGGGTCACGTATTAGCGACCAAAGTTGGTCTCTATTTTCTTCCAGCACCATAAGCGACCAACTTTGGTCGCTAATATGAAATTTTATTTCCTTAAAATTTATATTTTTTTAAAATAATAATATAATTATTAAAAATTTTATAACTGGGTCCCACTTTGGCGACCAAAGTTGGTCGCTAATTTTACTATTTCTTTGACCAAGCATGTATGACTAGTCCTGTCAATATTTTGACCACATTATCGACCAAGGGACGACCAACTTTGGTCGCTAATTTATTTACAATTATTTTTTAAATATTTTATCCAATTTAGCGACCAACTTTAGTTGCCTTTTTTGATAGACCAATTTTGGTCGCAAATCTTTGGTCGCGTTTTGCCGGATTTCTAGTATTGAAAATGAGACAGATGGTCTGGTGGTTTTAGTTGTAGATTTGAAGGAAATGGTGGAGAAAACAAAGAAAGAAAATATCCTCTTAAAAAATATAATGGAGAAATGCATGAAATCCTCTAAAGGAAAGGAAGTGGAAAGTGAGGCACACCTTAAGGTTGAAAATAAACTCAAAAATATAAAATTGAGTCTAGACAACTTTAGGAAGATTTAAGCAAGGTTTAAAATGATCTAGATAAATCTCGGAAGTGGAACCGGTCCTCTAGTACAATCACTTCCATTTATAAAAGTAATGGGGGAACAAACAAGGAATCGGTTTCCAAAAGGAAAAAGCCCCCTATAATCCACATAGCAAGTATGTTACTAAGCCTGATAATTGGATGTGTACTCATTGTTTTAAGACTAGTCATTACAAAGATTCATGTAAAGCAAAGTTTCAATCCCAACAGAAAAACAAAGTTTTTGTCGAAAAAGTTTCTACTGCTAAAGAACCTGATTCTCTGGAAAAAAAATATGTGATGCCTGCATGGACAAAAAGAAATTTGATTTATCCTTCCCTCATTACAAGGGACTCAAATTTTTTTGGGTTCCTATGACTAATCTCTAATTCCTTTGTGCAGGCAGTAGTGAAAAGAAATGTAACGACCCAGTTGGTCATTTCAAGAGTTATAGCCTCGTTTTCCTATTTTCTGATTCTTTTGTGTTCTAAAGTTGTTATATGTCTTACTGAGCTGGTTGGTTTGGGTCCAGAGTGATTTTGGAATGAATTAAGACACTTAGTCTCTTAATTGGAAGCTTAAGTTGGAAAGGTTGACCGAATGGCGACTTATGCATAAACATCCTCGGATGTGAATTTAGATGGTTCTGTTAGCTCAGTTAGGTGATTTTGGACTTAGGAGTGCGTCCGGAATAAGATTTGGAGGTCTGTGGTAGAATTAGGCTTGAATTGACGAAAGTTGGAATTTTGTGGAATTTGACTGGCAGTGGAAATTTATATATAAGGGTCGGATTGGATTTCTCGAAATTGGAGTAGGTTCGTGGTATAATTTATGACTTGTGTTCAAAATTTGAGGTCAATCGGGCGTGGTTTGATAGGGTTAAGCGTCGTTTGTGGAATTTGGAAGTTTAGAAGTTCTTTAGGCTTGAATCCAGATGTAATCTGTGTTTTGATATTGTTTTGGGTGATTTGAAGGTTTGACTAAGTTCGTACTGGGTTATATTACTAGTTGGTATGTTTGGTTGAGGTCCCGAGGGCCTCAGGTTGATTCTGGGAGGTCTTTGGACTTGGTTTGGAATTTGTGAAGCAGCTGAAGTGCTGCTGCTACTGGTGTAATCGCACCTGCGGGGAGGGAACCACAGGTGCGATCCCGTAGAAGTAGGGAAGGAACCGCAGAAGCGGTTAAGGATGAGTGGAGCAGAGGTCGCAAGTGCGAAGATTATCCCACAACTGCGATGGCCGTAGAAACGGGCAGCTGGGCGCAGGTGCGAGATTGAGCCGCAGGTGCAATGGGTTCCCGCATCTGCGATTGGAACATATGCGGTGTTGTAGCCGTAGGGGCGGAACTTGTAATTTTAAGTGGAATCCGCACCTACGATGGAATTTCCGCAGGTGCAGCGTCGCAGATGCGACAGTTGGTCGGCAGATGCGAAAAGTCTGGGCAGAAGTTTAAAAAAGCAAGGGTTCATGATTTTAGCCTTATTTCAACATTTTGGACTCGTACTTAGGAAATTTTGTAGAATATTTTCAGGTGATTATTGAGGTAAGATTCTTGTACTCGTTTTGGATCACAAATCTTGTTTGCCCACCTAATTAGAGAGATTTTGAAGTGAAATTTGGGGAATTGGGCAGGGGTGTTCGTCGGTCAGTACAATGCAGTATTTAAATACTTCGGTTTGGTATTTTTGGTATTCGGTTTGATAAAATTCTATACCAATACAACACCTAATTAAATTCGGTATGGTTCGATTTTTCTCCTTTCGGTTTCGGTTTATTCGGTTCGGTAACCTAGATTTATTCGATTTTAATACTAACTAGTGCATATAGTCATAGACGGTAATATTCTTAATTAAAGTACTCAAAAGAACAAAACTAAAAATGTTTGTTGAGAAAAGTTTTATCCAAAACCAACATATACCAACCTAGAGAGAGAAAACTTAGAGAAATGTCTTGTTACTTGCTTAGATTTAATTGATGAACTTAGAGAATAAAGGAAAGTAAATTTTAGATTTCTTATACTTATGTTATAACTAAAAAAATGTGTATTGTGTAATATAATATATATTTCGGTACGGTATCGGTATTTCGGTATTTCATTTTAAAATACCAAATATCATACCTAATACCAAATATTTTAAAAACTTAAACCAAATACCATACCGAATACCTAAATATCGAATACCTGATCGAGTCCAAACCCACACTACTATTGAGTAGCGAGGAGGTGGATGCAATAATAACCCCACTAAGGTCAGGATCGAATCCAGAGGGAGTTAATAATTGGGATTAGTTTTATATCTAAGTGAGTTGCGGGTTTTGAATCTAATTGCACTTCCACAAATTTGGGTTGATATTCTACTTCTGTCTTTACTCTAATGATTGCAATAAATAAAACTAAGGACAATATTTTTGTTTAGGGTTTTTCAAATATTTAAAAGGGACTAGGGTCGTGACTTCTACCTAGGTGAGTATCTAAAGGGTTGTAAATTCTAGGGCAAGCTTGATTAGTTGGGATCATAATATAGCTATCACACCCGGGTACTCACTCTATACCTCTCGATAGTTTGAGTGATTTTGCCCAATTTGGTTTTCTCAAGTCCAAATGGGTATTCATACAAATCAAGTGATATTAGCTTAAGTCGGGTATTTCTATCTCTAGGTTTAACCCTTTAATTGGGCTATCAATTTCTTGAGTTTACCCCAATTCTTTGTTAGCCTAGTTTTTCTAGACTTAGTCCCACTTTCTCAAGTAGAGACTAAGTCATTTAGGCATGAATCAATGTTTGCAACTATTAATTCTTAAGTTCTAGCAAGAACTAGGCTAAATATCACTAACCTATTCACATTCAAGCCCTAAATCAAACACCCATTGAATACCCACACTAGAGTTGGGTCACAACCCTAGGTATGGGTTTCGATACTCATGGAAATAGAAGAAATTAAAGATGAAATGAAGATAAAATCCATAATATTAGATTATGGGAAGAGGATCTAGTGTTTGAAGACAAATGTAGTACAAAAATACCAAAAACAGTAAAAGTAGGCGACTCAGGTGCTCGTACAAAATATAACATAACCTAAAAATGACAAAAAGTTCTATTTATACTAAGCTAAAAATATCTGACAAAAATGCCCCTGCGGAGGTTGCGTGGCCGCATAATTCTGAGTACGGCAGCACTCTTGCTTTCGTGGCTGCATAATTCTGGTGCAGTCTGCGTTCTTCACTTTTGATTCTGGCTTGAGCTGGACTTTTGCGGACCGCACAATTCTAAGTGTGGCCGCGCTCATGATTATGCGGCCGCATAAAAGTGATGCGGTCTGCACTTGCTTAATTTTGGCTTCAGACAACTCTCTGAATCTTCATCATCGCGGACAGCACAATGGTGTATGCGACCGCACCTGACATCCTGCGGCCACACAATTTTGGTGCGGTCCGCACTCCTTTTTTTGCCCAAGTTGCCAACTCTCTGATTCTTGGTCATCGCGGACAACATAATTTTTGTGGCCGCACAGGGACTTTTGCGGCGGCACAATATTGGTGCAGTCCGCGCTTATCATATTGCCAATATTACAAGTCTCTGAATCTCCTTCTTGTGGACCGCATAGTTTTTATTGCGGTCGCACAATGGCTTTTACGACCGCAGAATATTTGTGCGGTCCGCGCTGCAGGCGTCTTTGTCCAGTTTTGGTTTTTGTTCAACTTTTGACTCCTTTGTGAGTTGATTTTGATTCCTTTGGCTCATATTGAGCAATTCCTACAAGCAAGCACATTTCGTTAGTTTCCGTGAATACTTTCAACCATTTTTGGCCTAAAACACAAGTAAAATAGAGCAAATAAGAGGTCAAAATCCCTACTTATCAATACAGAATACCAAAGTTTTCGGTTTCGGTATGGTAATTCAGTTTTTACCAAATTATGTACAACCCTAGTTTAGGGCTTGAGGATTGGAGAGTGGATTTTTGACGACCAAATGATGTTGGATTTTGATGAATTTAGTAAGGCTAGACTCGTTAGTGAATGGACTTTCGGATTTTGTGACTTTTTTCGGATTTCGAGACATGGGCTCGGGTGCGAGGTTGAGTCCATTTCGGATTTTTGGGTTAGATTTCATGTTTTTTTGTCGAATTGATTCCTTTAGCCTATATTGATTACCTTGTATTGCTTGTGGCTAGATTCGGGGCATTTGGAGACTGATTCGAGGGGCAGGGGCATTTTGGAGTAGGATTTCAGTGCAGTTGAGGTAAGTAGCAGTCTTAAATCTGGTCTTGAGGGTATGAATCCCAGAATTTGATATGATGTGACTACTTCGAGGTGACGCACATGCTAGGTGACGGGCGTGTGAGCGTGCACCTTGAGTAATTGTGACTTGATCCGTTCCGTAAGACTGTAAAGTCAAATAGCCTATTTTTGTTTACATGTTTTCCTTGTCTTCTAGCAATTTGACTGTCATTCATGTTAAAAACCATTATTAGGCCATATGATATCACTGTTGGGACCCGCAACGATCGTACACATGTTGAATTGACTGCTAAATGTTGTCTTGTACTCAGTCACAGTGTTACTTGTATGTCACATCCTCGTTCCCTCTTGTTTCTTATTAATACTTGTTATTATCTCTGTTTGGCATGAATTGTATGATTTCTGAAAGCCCGAGAGGCTAGAGAGGTTAGTGACTGAGATAGGGCCTGAGTGCCGAGCTGTGAGCTTAGTTAGGTATATAGATCGGGTTGCACGCCGCAACGAGCCTGAGGGCTGAATGTATATGGATCAGGTTGCACGCCGAAATTAGCCTGATGGATATTTACGAATTATGGATCGAGTTGCACGCCGCAACGAGATTGGATCGGGCTGCATGCCACTGTTGCTGGAATTTACTTATGGATCGTTGCTGCCTATATTGCCGGAATTTTCTCATGTCTACAATCATTGTTGAAATTATTGTAATGTACTGTATTTTTTTGGTTGTCATTGCTTCTCAATTCCTTATTTATCTCTGTTACTTGATGAGTTTGTTGTACTCATGCTACACCCTGCACTTCATATTTAGATCCAGGTGTGTCCGTCCATGGAGGTTGTTGAGTTCGTGCGGGATTGAGTATCGTAGACTTACGAGGTAGCTGCCGGCATCCGCAGACCTTGTCTCTCCTTCTATGCTATGTTTCTTTTCTGCATTGACATTTAGACATAGACTTATGTAAACACTATTTTTCTTAGACTGGCTGTTTAGATGCTTATGACTTGGTGACACCCCGATGTTTGGGGCTATCTTTCTGCATTATGTTTTGAGTTCAACTCCGTTTTTTATGAAAATTTCTGTTGTGAAAAAGCTTTGAAATCTCTTTTATGAAATATTGAAGTATTTTGAAAAATCGGCTTGCCTAGTACCATCGATAGGCGCCATCATGACATGTTAGAGTTTTGGGTCATGACAAGTTGGTATTAGAGCCTAGGATACATAAGTAACATGAGTCATGAGTAGGTTTAGTAGAGTCTTGCGGATTGGTACAGAGATGCCTGTGCTTATCTTCGAGAGGATGCTGAACCCTTAGGAAATTTCACATTCTTGAATTCTTGTCGTGCGATATTTTGGTAACTGAATTTTTGTTGTTCTATTCTCTCAGCGATGGTGAGGACGTTTACTATGGGGCAGGATGGACGACCACCAATACAACCAGCCAGGTCCGCGAGAGGTCGAGGTCGAGGTCGTGGTAGAGGACACGGTAGAGCAGAGGTGCATCTCGCACAGACACCAGGGCAGCATCTGCAGATCCACTAGTTGCCCCAGTTCAGGAGTAAGCTCCATTTTTGGATGAGCCTGTGGGACTAGCTCAGTCACCACCTGTGCCCATCGTGATTCCTGGCCTTCAGGAGGCCTTAGCTCAGATTCTGACTGTGTGCATTAGTCTTGCTCAGACGGACTCTATTTCAACCACACCAGCCGCTTCTCAGGCTAGAGGAGGTGCTCAGACTCCTGTTGCCCGCACACTAGAGCGGGTAGTATAGGGGCACCTCTAGCCCAACCAGTTGCAGCTACTCAGGAGTCATGCCCGATGATGAGAAGCGTCGGTTGGAGAGGTTTGGGAGACTCCAGGATCCATCTTTTAGTGGTACATGGGGAGAGGATACATAGGGCTTCTTGGACAGGTGCTAGAGGATACTCCGTACAACAGGTATTCTAGAGACCAGTGGGGTCTCATTCACTACTTTTCAATTCTCTGGGGCTGTCTTTAGTTGGTGGGAGGCTTAAGAGAGGTGTAGGCCAGCCGGTGCAGCACCCCTTACCTGGTAGTAGTTCTCCGGTGTTTTTCTGGAGAAGTTCGTACCTCAGTCCCGCAGAGAGGAGCTGCTCAGGCAGTTTGAGCAGCTTTGTCAGGGTGATATGTCTGTGACGCAGTATGATATGCGATCAGAGTTGGCCTGTCATGCTATCTAGTTGGTTCCCACAGACAGAGAGACGATCAGGAGGTTTGTAGATGGGCTTACTTTTCAGCTGCGATTACTTATTACCAGAGAGAGAGAGTGTCTGTGTAAAGACCCGTAAATTTTCTTGAATAAAAACAATGCCCGGGTAGGTCCCGTGTTGTTAAAACTATAGAAATTCTTAAAACAGGCCCTTTTTGAGTAAAGTACCCCGGACTTAAAAGATATAATTTTCCAGATTTGTGCAGGTCTGCGGTCCACTATGCGGTCACATATCAGGTAGTTTGAGGACAACTATGCGGCCTAGAATGCGATCGCATTTCACGAATGCAGGCCGCATAGTTGTCTTATTCTTGCACCTTGATTTTTGCGGAGGGAGTTATGCGACGCACTATGCGATCGCATAACAGGTATGCGGACCGCATAGTGGTCGCATACCTGGGCAGTCTGCTTCTCTTTTTGGCCCAGCTGAAGGCCATTTAAGCGACAGGAATACGGACCGCATAGCAGGAATGCGATCGCATCTTGACCGCATTTCCTGATTCGGGGCTTCTAATTTCTAATTTTAGATCCCGAACCCCAGCTTTATAAAACACCCCTCCCCTTCATTTTTAACAACTATCTGATTAAAATAGAGAGAAGTGAGAGTGGGTTCTAGTGAGAGAAGTCCCCATTTTCCCCAATTTGATCCTCCATCTCTACTCAGGCCTAGAATTAATCGAGTAGTCTTCATCTTTTTCACCATAAGAGGTAAGTCTTCACCCCATTTCCCCAAATTTTCAGATTTTAGTTAAAATAGAACACATAAAGGTTGATTCTTGAAGATGAGAGTTAAGACCTTGAATACATGTGAATAATCTTCCATAATCTAGCAAAGGGAAGTAAGCTAGGACAATCTTTCACTACAAAGGGGTTAGTTAATCTAAAGGACAACATAACAGTCGATAAAATGCCCAAATGAGTTCAAGGTTCCTAACTCTAAGTTTGAATGTGTCACATTGTAAATTAGATTGAAGGCGGTAGAAGGTCCGGTGGTTTTTGATAGAAATTATAGAGAAATTCCAACTGGAGGTATGTATGGCTAATTCTAATCCTCATAGAATAAACCCATTGTTCTCATTTTTCGGGTATCATTCTCTTGTCGGATATCTATGGACGTTATGTGTCCTATGTGCCTAATTGAGGAATCTTTGCTTCTATGTCATTCCATGCTAATACCATATTGTTGTACTACTTGAGTATATGAGTTGTGATCATTATATTCCTTCTTCTACTATGTGTGTGATCCTTGCATATGATGGGGGTGATAATTATGAAAGACTAGAATGGTACGGCATATGAATCAAAAGTTGCTATGATATGAAATGTGGGTAAAGAGATGGTAATGATGTGAAATGCGAAATATGAGGTCGAATTATTGTGAAACATGAATTAATGGAATGGATGATTATGGAATATGGATTAAAGGATGAATTGTTGTGAAATGTGAATCAAAGGATTCTAATGATATGAAAGACGAATCAAAGAACAATATGTGTTGGGGATCAAAAAGGTTAAAAATGATGTAAGTGATCTAAAACACCTATAATTGTACCAGGAGAATGTCCTAGGGGTGAGAAGACCTATCTGGTCTAGCTAGGATCGGACTCCATGTCGTACACATGGATGACTTGATATTGTGATATGATTATGTTTTGATGATGATTATTGTCCTCACTGTTTACAGTTGAGATGGCCTAGCCGATCGGTCAGAGATCGGACTCCGTGTGTTGTACACAAGCCAGGGTGTTAGCCTAGCCGATTCGAGCAGAGATCGGACTTCGTGAGAAAAATCCACGGTGGTTATATGTGATGTGATTGAAATTCAGACCTCACCTAGGATGGCTTAGCCGATTGGGCATAGATCGGACTCCGTGTGACAACGACACGGTGGATCAGTAATAATAATAACAAGATGAACTTAAAAATACATTAACCAAACGATGGCAAAACGGGATGAGGGATGTGGTAACTCTGGTTTGTGTTTTTCCTTGCCTCGGTGTATTGTTGTATGATGCCTCTATTTGTATTGACTGTTGATGTTTATCCTATCTAGATTAGGTTTGTTCATACATACTAGTGCTATTCAATGGTACTACGTCCCTTTTGCCGGGGGCGCTACATCTTTTAAATGGATGTTGGTGGTTCTGTAGCAGGTAGCACTGATCGCCGTTAGTGGTGCCTTTCCCTCCATCTCTTCAGCAGTCTTGGTGAGCCTCACTTCCTCTCGGGGTTGTGTGTAAATCATGTTGACTCATTTTGTTTATGTCATTTCTTTTGAGGTATAGCTGAGGCCTTGTTACCAGCAAGTCTTTATATTCTTCTCCACACTCTTAGAGGCTCCGTAGACACTATGTGGGTTGTGAACATATTTTGGGTAATTGTTGTATTCACTCGTAATCGTGGTCCCGTATCGGGAATGTTGTACTTAGTATGTATGTTTTGGTAAGATCTAATGTTGAAAATTTTAAAAGAAGAAAGGGATTTATGTTAAAAGAAGAAAGGGATTTTTTCGGATGAGTTGTTCTCCGTGTCGACTCCAGTTGGTGATTCTACTACGGTTGTGCGAGTCTATAGGAATTGTGTTGTCACGATGTGTGGTCGGAATACCACGGACGATCTTATTGAGCTAGGAATGGTAGATTTTGATGTGATTATGGGGATGGATTGGCACTACTCGTGCTTTGCTAAACTCGACTGCCGAGCCAGAATTATGAGGCTCGAGTTTCCTAAGGAACCAGTTATTGAATTGAAGGGGAATGATGTTGTGCCAAGAGGCAAGTTTATTTCCTACCTTAAGGCCTCGAAGATGATTAGGAAGGGGTGTATCTACCACTTGGTCGGGGTTGCGGACACCACTTCAGAGGTGCCTGCTCCCGAATCAGTGCCTGTTGTGAATGGGTTTCTTGAGTTTTTTTCGGATGAGCTTCTTGAGATCCCACCTGATAGAGAGATTGATCTTGGGATTGATATATTGCCAGATATGCAGCAAATATCTATTCCACCCTACCGAATGGCGTCAAAAGAATTGAGAGAGTTAAAAGAGAAATTAAAGGATCTATTATAAAAGGGTTTCATTAGGCCTAGCGTGCCGCCTTGGGGCACACCGGTTCTTTTTGTCAGAAAGAAGGATGGATCGCTTCGTATGTGTATTGATTATCGGAATCTCAACAAGGTCACCATAAAAAACAAGAACCCATTGCCTCTGATAAATGATTTGTTCGACCAGTTGCAAGGTGCTAGGTTCTTCTCAAAGATTGATTTATGGTCCGGGTATCATCAGTTAAAGATCAGGGAGTAGGATATTCCTAAAACAGCCTTCAGGACTCGTTATGGGCAATTCGAATTCTTGGTAATGTCTTTTGGGCTAACCAACGCCCCAGCAACTTTTATGGATCTTATGAATCAGGTTTCAAACCGTCTCTTGACTCCTTTGTGATTGTCTTCATTGACGATATCCTTGTTTATTTGCGAAGTCAGGAATATCATGTTAATCACCTTGGGGCAGTTCTGCAGACTCTTCATCAGCACCAGGTTTATGCAAAGTTTTCAAAATGTGAGTTTTGGCTAGAATCAATCACCTTTTTGGGCCATGTTGTTTCAAGGGAAGGGATTTGGGTTGATCCCCAAAAGATTGCAGCGGTAAAGGATTGGCCTATACCAACGACCCTGACAAAGATTCGCAGTTTCTTGGGTTTGAATGGATATTATCGGAGGTTCATGGAGGGATTCTCTACCCTCGCCTCCCCATTGACTAAGCTGACGCAGAAGGCGGTTAAGTTCCAGTGGCCTGATGCTTGTGAAAGGAGTTTCTAGGAATTGAAATCAAGATTGACTTCGGCGTCGGTATTGACCTTGCCAGAAGGTACAGAGGGGTTTGTGGTGTACTGTGATGCTTCGAGGGTTGGTTTCGAGTGTGTGTTGATGCAGTACGGGAAGGTTATAGCATATGCTTCAAGGCAACTCAAGAATCACGAGAAGAATTATCCTATGCATGATTTAGAGCTCGTAGCGGTTGTGTTTGCACTGAAAACCTGGCGGCATTATCTTTATGGGGTCCATGTGGACGTGTTCTCAGATCACAAGAGTCTTTAGTATTTGTTCAAACAGAAGGAATTGAACTTAAGGCAGCGGAGATGGTTGGAATTGCTCAAAGATTATGATATGAATATTTTGTACCATCCAGGAAAGGCGAATGTGGTGGCCGACGCTCTTAGTCAGAAATCCATGGGTAGCTTAGCTCATTTGGAAGCAGGTCAGAGGCCTTTGGCTCGAGAGGTTACTTAGTTGGCCAGTCTGGGAGTCTTTCTTTCGACCTTAGATGAAGGGAATGTTGAAGTGCGCAATGGAGCAGAGTCTTCACTTGTAGCGGAAGTCAAGGAAAAGCAAATCAGGGATCCAGCATTGGCGCAGTTGAGAGAAGCGATTCTGAATCACAAGACTACAACATTTTCACTCGCTAATGATGACGATGTTTTGCGGTGCCAAGGGAGGCTATGTGTTCCAGACGTGGATGATCTTCGAGAGAGGGTAATGGCGGATGCTCACAATTCCAAGTATTCAGTACACCCAGGTTCTACTAAAATTTATCACGATCTCAAGGAGATTTATTGGTGGAATAGTATGAAGAGGGGTGTGGCGGACTTTGTGGCTAGGTGTCCGAATTGTCAGCAAGTGAAGGCCGAGTATCATAGGCTTGGTGGGTTGGCACAATTTATGGAAATACCAACATGGTAATGGGAGATGATCAATATGGACTTTGTGGTGGGGTTACCCCGCACTTCGCATAAGTTCGACTCAATTTGGGTGATAGTGGATCGGCCCACAAAGTCAGCGCATTTCTTGCCAGTAAAGTCCACGGATACTGCAGAACAGTATGCTAAGTTATATATCAAAGAAATAGTCAGACTCCATGGCACTCCAGTATCTATTATTTCGGATCGATGGGCCCAGTTCACAGCTAACTTTTGGAGGAAATTCCAGCAGGGTTTGGGTACGCAGGTAAATCTCAGCACAACATTCCACCCACAGACTAATGGGCAAGCAGAGCGGACTATTCAGACGCTTGAAGACATGTTACGAGCTTGTGTGCTTGATGTTAAGGGTAGCTTGGATGATCACTTGCCGCTTATAGAGTTTGATTACAACAACAGTTTCCATGCTAGTATTCAGATGGCCCCATTTGAGGCATTGTATAGAAGAAGGTGTAGATCTCCAATTGGATGGTTCGAGGTTGGAGAGGCGGAACTTCTAGGACCGAATCTTGTACATCAAGCTATGGAGAAGGTTAGAGTCATTTCAGAGAGGTTGAAAACTGCTCAGAGTCGTCAGAAATCTTATTCGGACATTCGTCGTAGAGATTTGGAGTTTCAAGTAGATGATTGGGTATTCGTGAAGGTATCTCCCATAAAGGGAGTCATGCGGTTTGGAAATAAGGGGAAGTTGATCCCAAGGTATGCGGACCATATATGATCGCCTAGAGGATAGGACATGTGGCGTATAGGCTGGAGTTTCCACCTGAGATGTCATTAGTGCACCCAGTGTTTCATGTGTCCATGCTGAAAAAGGTAGTTGGAGATCCATCTGCCATCGTACCGGTTGAGACTTTTGAAGTTAATGAAGAGTTGTCATATGAAGATGTTCCCGTCGCTATTCTTGATAGGCAAGTTTGTAGGTTGAGAAACAAGCAGATTGCTTCAGTTAAAGTGTTATGGCGGAGTCAACAAGTCAAGGAACCCACGTGGGAAGCGGAAAGTGAAATGAAAGAAAAATACCCTCATTTGTTTGAATAATTCAATTAATGGTTTTGAAATTTGTCATCTCTAAGCAATTACATTGGTGCTAAATTTTGAGCAAGAACACTCCATTCCCCTAATTACCCTACTATTGTGACTTCTCAAACTTTGTGCCATAAATGTATATGTTGTTGTGATTAGTTGAATTATGTGCAACTCATTATACTGTCTAAATTATGTGCAATTCATGTGATAGTTAAATTATATGCAAGTTTGTGGTGTTAACCGAAATAGGTATAACATGTTGAAGTAATTGAATTGCATGCGACCCGTTGAGGTAACCCAAATATATGCGAGTTGATGGAGAGACTAGTAATGTGTGGAATTGGTTAAACAAGTGTTTCGGGGGCTCTCTATCAGGTGGATAGGCCTATTTACAAAGGAAACTCTGGCAAAATTTTCAGAAAATATCAGAGTTAGTGAAAATTACGAGGGGGGCTGGTGCCTTTGTGTTTTCTTACCCAAAGTGACTCCCCGAGTCCTCATTCGAGGATGAATGATTTTAAATGGGGGAGGATGTAAAGACCCGTAAATTTTCTTGAATAAAAACAATGCCCGGGTAGGTACCCGTGTTGTTAAAATTGTAGAAATTCTTAAAACAGACCATTTTTAGTAAAGTACCCCCAGACTTAAAAGATATAATTTTCCAGATTTGTGCAGGTCTGCGGTCCACTATGCGATTGTAGATCAGGTATGCGAACTTTATAGTGGTCGCATACTTGGACAGTTTGTTGTCCATTTTGAGGACAACTATGCGGCGTAGAATGCGATCGCATTTCACGAATGCGGGCCGCATAGTTGTCGCATTCTTGCACCTTGATTTTTGCGGAGGGAGTTAAACGACGCACTATGCGATCGCATAACAGGTATGAGGACCGCATAGTGGTCGCATACCTGGGCAATCTGCTTCTCTTTTTGGCCCAGCTGAAGGCCATTTAAGCGACAGGAATACGGATCGCATAGCAGGAATGCGATCGCATCTTGGCCGCATTTCCTGATTCGGGGCTTCTAATTTCTAATTTTAGAACCCGAACCCCATCTTTATAAAACACCCCTCCCCTTCATTTTTAACAACTATCTGATTAAAATAAAGAGAAGTGAGAGTGGGTTCTAGTGAGAGAAGTCCCCATCTTCCCCAAGTTGATCCTCCATCTCTACTCAGGCCTGGAACTAATCAAGTAGTCTTCATCTTCTTCACCATAAGAGGTAAGTCTTCACCCCATTTCCCCAAATTTATAGATTTTAGTTAGAATAGAAGACATAAAGGTTGATTCTTGAAGATGAAGTTAAAACCTTGCATGCATGTGAATAATCTTCCATAATCTAGCAAAGGGGAGTAAGCCAGGACAATCTTTCACTAAAAAAGGGTTAGTTAATCTAAAGGATCACATAGTAGTCGATAAAATGCCCAAATGAGTTCAAGGTTCCTAACTCTAAGTTTGAATGTGTCACATTGTAAATTAGATTGAAGGCGTTAGAAGGTTCGGTGATTTTGGATAGAAAATATAGAGAAATTCCAACTCGAGGTATGTATGGCTAACTCTAATCTTCATAGGATAAACCCATTGTTCTCACTTTCCGGGTATGATTCTCTTGTCGGATATCTATGGAATTTATGTGTCCTATGTTCCTAATTGAGGAATCTTTACTTCTTTGTCATTCCATGCTAATACCATATTGTTGTGCTACTTGAGTATATGAGTTGTGATCATTATATTCCTTCTTCTACTATGTGTGTGATCCTTGCATATGATGGGGGTGATAATTATGAAAGACTAGAATGGTACGACATATGAATCAAAAGTTGCTATGATATGAAATGTGGGTAAAGAGATGGTAATGATGTGAAATGCGAAACATGAGGTCGAATTGTTGTGAAACATAAATTAATGGAATGGATGATTATGAAATATGGATTACAGGATGAATTGTTGTGAAATGTGAATCAAAGGATTCTAATGATATGAAAGACGAATCAAAGAACAATGTGTTGGGGATCAAAAAGGTTAAAAATGATGTAAGTGATCTAAAATACCTATAATTGTACCAGGAGAAAGTCCTAGTGGTGAGAAGGCCTATCCGGTCTGGCTGGGATCGGACTCCATGCCGTACACATGGATGACTTGATATTGTGATATGGTTATGATTTGATGATGATTATTGTCCTCACTATTTAAAGTTGAGATGGCCTAGCCGATCAGGCAGAGATCGGACTCCGTGTGCTGTGCACAAGCCAGGGTGTTAGCCTAGCCGATTCCGGCAGAGATCAAACTTCGTGAGAAAAAGCCACGGTGGTTATATGTGATGTGATTGAAATTCAGACCTCACCTAGGATGGCTTAGCCGATCGGGCATAGATCGGATTCCGTGTGACAACGACACGGTGGATCAGTAATAATAATAACAAGATGAACTTAAAAATACATTAACCAAAAGATGGCAAAACGTGGTGAGGGATGTGGTAACTCTGGTTTGTGTTTTTCCTTTCCTCGGTGTATTATTGTATGATGACTCTATTTGCATTGAATGCTGATGTTTATCCTATCTATATTAGATTTATTCATACATACTAGTGCTATTTAATGGTACTAACGTCCCTTTTGCCGGGGGCACTACATCTTTTAAATGGATGTTGGTGGTTCTGTAGCATGTAGCGCTGATCGCTGTTAGTGGTGCCTTTCCCTCCATCTCTTCAGTAGTCTTGGTGAGCCTCACTTCCTCTCGGGGCTATGTGTAAATCATGTTGACTCATTTTGTTTATGTCATTCCTTTTGAGGTATAGCCAGGGCCTTGTTACCAGCAAGTCTTTGTATTCTTCTCCACACTCTTAGAGGCTCCGTAGACAATATGTGGGTTTTGAACATATTTTGGGTAATTGTTGTACTCACTCGTAATCGTTGTCCCGTATTGGGAATGTTTTACTTAGTATGTATGTTTTGGTAAGATCTAATGTTGAAAATGTTAAAAGAAGAAAGGGATTTATGTTGTAAATGCATGCTTGATTCTATTTTGCTATTTCACTTATAAAATGTACATTATGAACACAGGGAAATGCATTGGGAGGGAAGAAAATCCAGGTCCGCTTGATCGGGTTCATCCGGTCAGGCGCCGGTCTCGTCCCTCGATTTTGGGGCATGATAGTAGGGTGATACTTTTGATGAGGTTGTCGACATTGCTCGTCAGGTTGAGATGGTTCGCAGTCAGGATTTGGTTTAGAGGGAGGCTAAGAGGCATCGTGGATTGGGTGGATTTAGCGGTGTTCCTTCTGGTTGGTCAGTTCCATCACGGTATGGGTCGTCCTTTCAGACATGCTCAAAGTGATCGCCTAGTTTATCGTGGTGCATCATCTAGCCATGGTTCACACATTTATCAGCAGGGCCATTCATCTCTTAGTGCCTTCCCAACTCAGAGTTCGTCCTGTGCTCTATCAGGTCAGGGTTCTTCTATGCCAGGTCCTTCTACTAGTTATCCCCGTGCTCGAGGCTCCCTTCAGTCCCCTGCACCAGCACCAACCTCGGGGAGTTTCTATGAGTGTGGAGAGTTTGGTCACATGAGGAGACAATGTCCCTGTCTAGTGGGAGGTCCAGCTCCACAGAGGAGCTAGTCTATGACATCAGCACCAATTCCTTCAGCACCCGCTTAGCCAGCTCGAGGTGGAGCTCTGTCATCCAGGGGCCGCCCGAGAGGGGAGGTCGATCAGGGGGTGGTCAGGCCCATTTCTATACTCTCCTTGCCGGACCATATGCCATTGATTCAGATGTTGTGATTACAAGTATTGTCTTAGTTTTCAACAGAGAACCTTGGTTCCATTTATTCATATGCACCCTTATATTTCGCCAATTTCTTAGATATGCCACGTGAGTCTCTAGTTTCATCGTTCCGTGTATCTACTCCGGTGGATGATACTATTATCATGGATCGTGTATATCTGTCATGTGTGGTGACTATTGGGAGTCTAAAGACTAGAGTAGATCTTCTGGTTCTTAGTATGGTCGATTTTGATGTGATATTGGCTATGTATTGGTTGTCCCCATGTCATACTGTTCTAGATTATCACGCTAAGACCGTGACGCTGGCGATGCCAAGGTTGCCGAGGGTTGAGTTGAGCGGCTCTATAGACTATGTTCCCAGTAGAGTGATTTCATACTTGAAGGCTCAGCGGATGGTTGAGAAGGGGTGTCTATCTTATTTGGCCTTTCTGAGGGATGTTAGCGCAAAGGCCCCTGCTATTGATTATGTTCCGGTGGTGCATGATTTTCCGAATGTGTTTCTTGTAGACCTGTCGGTCATGCCGCCTGTCAGGGATATTGACTTTGATATTGATTTGATACCAGTCACTAGGCCCATTTCTATTCCACCGTATCATATAGCACCGATGAGGATGTGCATTGATTACAGGCAGTTGAACAAGGTCACAGTCAAGAACAAGTATCCCTTACCACGTATTAATGATTTATTTGACCAACTTTAGGGAGCGAGGGTGTTCTCCAAGATTGATTTGAGGTTAGGGTATCACCAGCTGAAGATTCAGGACTCAAATATTATTAAGACAACTTTCAGGACCCGATATGGCCATTATGAGTTCCTTATGATGTCTTTTGGGCTAACCAACGCTCCAGCAGTGTTCATGCATTTGATGAACAGTGTGTTTCAGACTTATCTTGACTTGTTCGTTATTGTATTCATAGATGACATCCTGATGTACTCTCGTATCCAGGAGGAGCATGCCCAGCATTTCAGGAGTGTGTTGTAGCGGTTGAAGGCGGAGAAGCTTTATGCAAAGTTCTCCAAGTGTGAGTTTTGGCTCAGTCCAGTGGCGTTCTTGGAGCACGCGGTGTCCAATGAGGGTATTCAGGTAGATCCGAAGAAGATAGTAGCGGTTCAGAGTTGGCCCAGACCGTCCTCAACCACAGAGATTTGAAGTTTTCTTGGTTTGGATGGCTATTACTGTTGTTTTGTGGAGGATTTCCCATACATTGCATCGCCCTTGACCAAATTGAGCCTAAAGGGTACTCCGTTCAGTTGGTCAGATGAGTGTGAGGAGAGCTTTCGTAAGCTCAAGACTGCCCTGACCACGACTCCAGTTCTAGTTCTTCTATCAGCTTCTGGTTCTCACACACTGTATTGTGATGCTCCGCAGATCGGTATTGGGTGTGTTCTGATACAGGAGGGTAGAGTGATTTCTTATGCTTCGCGCCAGCTGAAGACCCATGAGAAGAACTATCTTGTCCATTACCTTGAGTTAGCAGCTATTGTTCAAGCCTTGAAGATTTGGCGGCACTATTTGTATAGGGTCCATTGTGATATTTTCATTGATCACCCGAGTTTGCAGCATCTGTTCAAGTAGAATGATATTAACTTGTGTCAGCGAAGGTGGTTGGATCTTCTTAAGGACTATGATATCACTATTTTGTACCACCCCGGGAAGGACAATGTGGTGGCCGATGCTTTGAGTCGCAGGGCGGAGAGTTTGGGGAGCTTAGCATACCTTGCAGCAAGAAAGAGGCCATTGGTGTTGGATGTTCGGACCTTATCTAGCAAGTTTGTCATACTGGATATTTCTAAGCCGAGTCGAGTATTAGCTTGTGTGGTCTCTCGGTCTTCTCTTTGTGATCGTATTAGGGAATGTTAGTAAGATGACCCCTATCTGCTTGTCCTCCAGGATAGGGTTCAACGAGGTGATGCTAGGGATTTCACTATAGGGGTTGATGGCGTGTTGACGATGCAGGTCCGGATATGTGTGCCCAATGTAGATGGGCTACGTAAGTTGATTCTTGAGGAGGCCCATATTTCGCGGTATTCCATCCATCCAGGTTCCGTGAATATGTACCAAGATTTGAGACTACACTATTGGTGGAGTAGGATGAAGAAAGATATAGTTGGGTTTGTATCTCGGTGTCTCAACTATCAGCAGGTAAAGTATGATCATCAGAGACCGGGCGGCTTGCTACAGAGGTTAGAGATCCCGAAGTGGAAGTGGGGGAGATCACCATGGAATTCGTAGTTGGACTCCCACAGACTTCGAGGAGGTTCGATGTTAATTGGGTGAATGTGGATCATCTGACCAAGTCTTCGCACTTCATTCCAGTTGGTACAACCTATTTTTCAGAGCGGTTGGCTGAGATTTACATTCGAGAGATTGTTCGCCTTCATGGTGTCCTAGTTTCCATCATTTCAGATAGAGGCACGCAGTTTACATCGCAATTTTGGAGAGTCGTGCAGCGAGATTTGGGCATTCAGGTTGAGTTGAGCATGACATTTCACCCTCAAACGGACGGACAGTCCAAGTGCACCATCTAGATATTGGAGGATATGCTACGCGCTTGTGTCATTGATTTTGGGGGTTCATGGGACTAGTTTCTGCCGCTCACTGAGTTTGCATAGAACAACAGTTATAAATCGAGCATTCAGATGGCTCCGTAAAAGGTTTTATATGGAGGCGGTGTAGATCTCCGGTGGGATGGTTTAAGCCGAGTGAGGATAGGCTCTTAGGTATAGACTTGGTTCAGGATGCATTAGACAAGGTGAAATTGATTCAGGAGCGGCTTCGCATGGCAACAGTCGAGACAGAAGAGCTATGCCGAGGGGAAAGTTCGTGATGTGTCTTACATAGTCGGGGAAAAGGTTCTGCTGAAGATATCACCCATGAAGGGTATTATGAGATTTGGGAAGATGGGCAAGTTGAGCCCTCGGTTCATTGGGCCTTTTGAGGTACTTCAGAGGATAGGGGAGGTGGCTTACAAGCTTGCCTTTCCACCTAGCTTGTCGAGTGCGCATCCAGTATTTCTTGTTTCTATGCTCCGAAAGTACGTCGGTGATCCGTCTCATGTTTTGGATTTTAGCACGGTCCAGTTGGATGGTGATTTGACTTATGATGTAGAACCGGTGGCCATTTTAGAGCGGCAGGTTCGATGGTTGAGGTCAAAGGATATAGCTTCAGTGAAGGTGTAGTGGAGAGGTCAGCCTATAGAGGAGGCTACTCGGAAGACCAAGCAGGAGATGCAGAGCAGATATCCACACCTATTTGAGACTCCAGGTATATTTCTAAACTCGTTCGAGGATGACCATTTGTTTGAGAGGGGGAGGATGTAACGATCCGACCGGTCGTTTTGAGAGTTGTAGGCCTGTTTCCCCATTTTCTGCTTCTTTTGTGTTCTATAGTTGTTATATGTCTTACCGGATTTGTTGGTTCGATTCTGGAGTGATTTCGGAGTGAATTGAGACACTTTTCTCTTAATTGGAAGCTTAAGTTGGAAAGGTCGACCGGATGTCGACTTATGTGTAAATGGCCTCGGATGTGAATTTTGTATGGTTCTGTTACCTCCGTTAGGTGATTTTGGACTTAGGAGCACGTCGGGAATGTGATTTGGAGGTCTGTAGTAGTTAGGCTTGAATTTATGAAAGTTGAAATTTTGGCAAATTTGACCAGTAGTGGAAATTTTGATCTCGGGGTCGGATTGGATTTTTGAAAATCAGAGTAGGTTTGTGGTATCATATGAATTGTGTGATAAATTTGAGGTCAATCGAACGTGGTTTGATAGATTTCGGCGTCATTTGAGGAATTTGGAAGTTTAGAAGTTCTTTAGGCTTGAATCAAGATTAATCTATGTTTTGATGTTGTTTTGGGTGATTCGAAGGATCGACTAAGTTCATATTGGGTTATATCACTAGTTGGTATGTTTTGTTCAGGTCCCGGGGGCCTCAGGTAGATTCCGAGAGGTTTTCGGACTTGGTTTGGAATTTGTGAAGCAGTTCAAGTGCTGCTGTTGCTGGTGTAATTGCACATGTGGAGAGGGAACCAAAGGTGCGAGCTCCTAGAAGCGGGGAAGGAGCCACAGAAGCGGTTAAGGATGAGTTTGGCAGAGGTCGCAGGGGTGAAGATTTTCCCGCACCTACGATGGTCGTAGAAGCAGGCAGCTGGGCGCAGGTGCGAGATTGATCCGTATGTGCGATAGGTTCCCGCACCTGCAATAGGCGCATATGTTTTCTTGTAGCCGCATGAGCGGAACTTGTAATTTTAAGTGGAATCCACACCTGTGATGGAATTTGCATTGGTGCGGCATCGCAGATGCGACAGTTTGTTCGCAGATGCAAAAAGTCGGAGCAGAAGTTTAGAAAAGTAAGGGTTCACGATTTTAGTCTTATTCAACATTTTGGACTCGGACTTAGGCGATTTTGGAGAAGATTTTTCATGTGATTATTGACGTAATCTTCTTGTACTCGTTTTGGATCATAAATCTTGTTTCCCCACTTATTTCCCCACCTAATTAGCGAGTTTTTGAAGTGAAGTTTGGGGTTTAGGGCTTGAGGATTGTAGAGTGGATTTTGACCACCATGTGGTGTCAGATTTTGATGAACTTAGTATGGTTAGACTCGTGAGTGAATGGGCTTTCGTGTTTTGTGACTTTTGTCGGATTTTGAGACGTGGGCTCAGGGGCCCGGGTTGAGTCTATTACAAATTTTTGGGTTAAATTTAATGTTTTCTTTATGGAATTGATTCCTTTAGTCGTACTGCTTGTGGCTAGATTCGGGGCATTTGGAGACTGATCCAGGGGCAAAGGCATTTCGGAGTAGGATTTTTGCGCAGTTGAGGTAAGTAACAGTCTTAAATCTGGTCCTGAGGGTATGAAACCCTGCAATTTGGTATGATGTCACTATTTAGAGGTGATGCACATGCTAGGTGATGGGCGTGTGAGTGTGCACTGTGAGGGATTATGACTTGGTCCGTCCTGTGAGACTATAAAGTCGAATTGCTTATTGTTGTTTATACGTTTTTTCTTGTATTCTAGCAATTTGACTGTCATTCATGTTAGAAACCATGATTAGCCCATATGCTGTCACTGTTGGGATCCGCAGCAGCCGTATACCTATTGAATTGGCTGCTAAATGATGTCTTGTATTCAGTCACAGTCTTACTTGTGTGTCACATCCTCGTTCCCTCTTGTTTCTTGTTAATATTTGTTATTATCTCTGTTTGGGCTGAGTTGTATGATTTCTGTGAGCTCGAGAGGCTGGAGAGGTTAGTGACTGAGATAGGGCCTGACTTCCGAGCTGTGAGATTTGTGAGGTATATGGTTCGGGTTTCACGCCGCAACGAGCCTGAGGGCTGAATGTATATTGATCGGGTTGCACGCCCCAACGAGCCTTTTAGCTATTTATGGATTATTGATCGGGTTGCACGCTGCAACAAGATTGGATTGGGATGCACGCCGCAACGATATAATGCTTGGGCTGAATGAGCCCCTCTGGAGTCAACACACCCCTAGTGAGCGCAGGTACCTATTGAGTGTGTGTTTATTGAGGGCTGAGAGCCGAGTATTGAGCTATTGAGAGCTTGAGGGACTGTTACCCTCAGATGTTGTATTTTCCTTTCCTTGTTTCTGCACTTGGTTGATACATGTTACCGTTTGAACTTCTGGACGTTTTTATGTTTGGTTTACTTGAACTCAGTAAATATGCAGCTGACTTGGCCTATATAGCCGTATTTTACTCATGTCTACTTTCATTGTTGAAATTACTGTAAGGTACTGTATTTGTTTAGCGCGTCACTACTTCTCAGTTCCTTATCTATCTTTGTTACTTGCTGAGTTGGTTGTGCTCATGCTACACCTTGCACTTCATGTGCAAATCCAGGTGTGTCTGGCCATGGAGATCTTTGAGTTCGTGCAGGATTGAGTATCAGAGACTTACGAGGTAGTTGCCGGCCTCCGCAGACCTTGTTTCTCCTTCTATGCTTTCTTTCTTTTCTATATTGACATTTAGACACAGACTACATAGACAATGTTTTTCTTAGACTGGTTGTTTAGGTTCTCATAACTTGGGGACACCTCAATGTTTGAGGCTATCTTTTCGCATTATGTTTTGAATTCAACTCCTGTTTTTATGAAAATTGTTGTTATGAAAAAGCTTTGAAATCTCTTTTATGAAATATTTAAGTATTTTGGAAATCGGGCTTGCCTAGTGCTATAGATAGGCTCCATCATGACAAGTTAGAGTTTTGGGTCGTGACAAGAAGCAGTCAAAAATGGTACATGGATAGTGGCCGCTCTAAAACACATGACTAGAAGTATAGATGATTTCCTTACACTCAAAGCACTGAAAGTGGGAGCGTGTCCTTTGAAAATGGAAAAAAGGGATACATTCTAGGAGTTGGAAATATTGGAAAAACACTCACTCACTCAATTGAAAGTGTTTTATGTGAATGGCTTTAAATATATCCTGTTGAGTGTCTCTCAAAGATGCGACAAAGAGAACAAAGTGGATTTCTTGTCAAAGTCTTACACTATCACCAATCTTATAATTGTCTGAGTGTTGCTGATGATGATGCTGAACTATACTGGGACATGCAAGCTTCATTTTGTTGAATAAGTTGATCAAGAAGGACCTAGTTCGTGGGTTGCTAAAGTCAGAGTTCAAAGATCGCAAGGTATGTGATGCATGTGTGAAAGGGAAGCAACTCAGGTCCTCATTCAACCCAAAGAAGGAAGTGAGCACCTAAAGGCCACTAGATCTTCTTCATATGGATCTGTGTGGACCTATGATAATGCCTAATAGAGAAGGAAGGAAGTACATCTTTGTTATTGTTAATGACTATTCAAAGATTCACATGATAAGGATGATCAAGGTTGAGAGTATTCAAAGGTTCCTGAAGAAGTCCTTGATATGGAAAATGGGAAGGCAAATCAGATAAGTCGGGTCAAGGAGTCTAGTTAAGAAGATACAACAGAACCTCTAGATGATTCAGAGGAACCCAGTCCGTCCATCACAACAACTGAAGCAGAAAATAGAGTTGTTGATATTGTTCAAGGCAAACCTGATACTGAGCAGAGAAGTAGTACTCACACTTCCATAAATGCCACTGATGGGTCTTATATAGTGGAACCTGGTCCTTCTCACCCTGAGACTCATGTGTCTAACTGGAATCAAAAAAGTTCACATCATTTCCTAAATGTCATCACTCTTCTGGATTCTGGTTTTCAGATTAGATCAAACTTAAGAAACATATTTTCTTTCTTAGCTTCCTTGTCTCAAATTGAGCCGAAAACATCAAGAAAGTATTGAAAGATGCTGACCAGATTGCCGCCATGCAAGAGGAGCTCTATCAATTTGAGAGGAACAATATGTGACATCTGGTTCCTCGACCCTCAAATAGAACTGTTATTGAAACTAGGTGGGAATTTAGAAACAGGCTTGATGAATTTGGCAATACAAAGAGAAATAAAGCCAGGCTGGTGGTCCAAGGCTTTAATCAAGAAGAAGGAGTCGATTATGATGAATCTTTTTCTCCAGTGGCAAGAATGGAAGCCATTAGAATTTTTATTGCTTTTGCATCTCATATGGAATTCAAATTGTTCCAAATGGATGTTAAAAGTACATTTCTGAATGGATACTTGAAGGAGGAAGTTTTTGTCAAACAACCACATGGTTTTGAATGCCATGAACATCCTGAACAAGTCTTCAAGCTTGACAAGGCTTTATATGGATTGAAGTTGGCCCCTCGTGCATGGTATGAAAGAGTGTCCATGTTCCTTCTGGAGAATGATTTCACTAGAGGAAAAATTGACAACACTCTCTTTCAGATGAAAAGAGGAAGGAACCTGCTGATTCTGCGGATCTATGTTGATGACATAATTTTTGAACAACATATGATTCCCTATGTGAGGTGTTTGCAAAGCTTATGGGAAGCGAGGTTGAGAAGAGCATGGTGGGGGAACTGAACTTCTTCCTAGGGCTACAAGCGAAGCAAACCTCTAAGGGAATGATGATAAATGATGAGAAATACATTAAGGAGCCTCTGAAGTGGTTTGATATTGAAAGCACAAATACCATTAATACTCTCATTGCTATTGCCACTCATCTACACATGAACGAACCTGGTTTCCCTGTAAATAAAACTATGTATTGGGGTATTATTGGATCTCTCTCGTACCTGACAGTCAGCAGACCTGACATTGTGTTTAGTGTTGGGCTGTGTGCTAGATTCCAATCAAGTCTTAAAGAATCTCTGTCACGGCCCAATTCCATTATAGGTCGTGATGGCGTCCAACACCGTTGTTAAGCAAGACAACACTAATTAAACTAGTGGATTCCCGTTTAAATAGATTATTAAGTGGATTACAATTTCTCATTTGTTAAAAAGAATTTAGAAATTTGCAAATGGAACATGATCAAACGGAAGCAAATGAGTACAAATCGTAATCATGTAAACAAATCCAAAATCATAAGCTACTAGTGTGTGTGCCAAGACCTAGTGTCACAAGTATGCGGGCATCTAATAGAATATACAAAAGAATACTAGTCTACTGTTTGGAAAAGAAATAGATAGAAATGAGAAAAAGAAAGACTTCAGCTGCTGCAAAACGGCTCGGGAAGCAACTCACAGTGAAGTCTCTAAATGCAAGTCAAGCATGCGCGTCAAACTGATAACCAGATGCACCTGCCTCAGATCCTGCATATTCAAGTGCAGAAGTGTAGCTGAGTACATAAACAACATGTACCTAGTAAGTATCTAGTCTAACCTCGAAGAAGTAGTGATGAGGGTCGACTTCGACACTTACTAAGGGTCAAAAACATAATAATACAGAGTTCTAATTAAGCATGAAATATAAAATGAAAATAAAGCTCAACAAGAAGTAAGTAAACAAATATTTCTTCCAAATAAGAAGAAAAAATGATTTTCTCTCATCTCTTCCTTTCACCTTTCAAGTCTGTGAAACATTATTAAATATAAAAGAAAATTTCGGTATCGCTACGCATGAGTTATGCCAAGGACGTACGGCCTGATCCATATGTACATAATAACGTATTGTGCACTACCGAGGGTCGTATAGACCGAACCATGTAATATATCAATAATACTGCCGAGGCGAACGACCCGCTCCCATGAGAGTAGTGGAATTTTAGCCAGCCCGTGGAATATGTTTACGAAGCAATCAAACATAGATGTTCTTAATTAATCATAATATTTCTCAATATCTTTTTGAAATAGGAAATTCAACTTGGAACATTACGTTATTGAAATTCTCATCCTCCACTCTAAAACCAACAAGTAGTAAACATAATCAACAACGATATCAACATATCATTGTGTAGGCCTAAATCTACCCGGACATAAGCATGAATAGTAGCTACGCACGGACTCTCGTCACATCGTGCGTGCGTAGCCCCCACATATAGACATACATTATGATTTAAGTTCACCTAACGGGTTAATTCCCTCTTACAAGGTTAAAAAAGGGACTTACCTCGTCTCAAAGCCCACTTCCCGATTCAAGAACGTGCTCAAACTTCCAAATTTGGTGCCAAATGACTCAAAACTAGTCAAACATTATATAAATTTATCAATTTATGCTCAATAGCTCATATTCCCATTATTAAAGTGATTACCCAACCCTAAAAGGAAGATTACTAAAATTCACCCCGGGCCCACGTGCCCGGATTTCGGAAATTTTTGAAGAAAGTTGTTACCCATAACCTTAGGAACATAAATATATGATTTTTACTAAGATCCATAACCAATTTCGTGGTCAATCTCATTTTTATCAAAATATGGGTTTTCATCTAAACCCTTGATTTTCACTAATTTTTACGTGTTAATCTACCTTTAATCTATGTATTTAACTCATGTTCTATAGAAATTACTTACCTCAAAGAGCTAGGTGAAAGACCCCTTCCAAAAGCTCTAAAAATCGACCAAGAGATGAAGTAAAATGAAATAAATGGCCTAAGTCCCGCATTAAATGAGATGGGCACAAGCCTCTGATGTTGCATTTGCGACACTAGGTTTGCAAATGCGAGGGTCGCAAATGTGAAAAAGTCCTCGCAAATGCTAAGCTTGGCTCCAGCTGCTAAGGTCGCAAATGCGATGGAGGGGTTGCAAATGCGATCTGAATTCGCAAATGCGGCTCAGATGTCACAAATGCGAAAAGTTACTAGGCTGAGCTTCTTCGCAATTACGAAGCCCTCCTCGCAAATTCGAGGTTCGTAATTGCGAACTATTTCTTGCATTTGCGAGACTATAACTGGTGCCAAGAAACACCAAAAATCTAGTGTGTTTTTCATCCCTTCCACACGTCTGAAATTCACCCGAGCCCTCGGGGCTCCACACCAACTAGCCACACAAGTCTAATAACCTCATACAAACTCGCTCGAGTGATCAAAACACGAAAATAACTTCAAAAATTATGAATCGGATGCCAAAACACATGAATTGACTCATGAAATTCAAAAACTTCCAAAAAGACTTCCACCTGTCCGATTCCTATCAAATCAACTCGAAATGACACAAAATTTTGCATGCAAGTCTTAAATACCATTACAGAACTATTCCCGGTCTCGAAATTCATTTGGAACTCGATATCACCAAAACCAGTTCCAAACCAAATTTTAAAGAATATCAAGAACCAACTTTTGATATTAGGGGCCGAAACGTTCCTGGGTCATCCAAAACCCGAACTGAACATACTCCCAAGTCCAAAACCATCACACAAACCTATTGGAACAGTCAAATCCCAATTCTAAGGCCGTTTATTAAAAATGTTGACCGAAGTCAAACTTAGCCTTTTAAGGCCAACTTAAGGAACCAATTATTCTGATTTCAACCTGAACCCTTCCTAGTGTCAAACTAACCATCCCCGCAAGTCATAAAACAGTAAAAGCACATACTGGGAGTCTTATTTAGTATAACGAGGTTCTAGAAGGAAAAATGACCGGTCGGGTCGTTACAATCTCATTTGACATCTGCCAAAAGAATTCTGAGGTATCTCAAAGGAACGTAGGACCTGGTCCTCTATTATCCCTCAAGAGATAATTTTGACTTTATTGGGTATGCTGATGTTATTATGCTGGTTATCTGGTGGATAGAAAGAGTACATCTAGCATGGCACACTTTTTGGGATGGTGCTTGATTTCATGGGATACAAAGAAATAATGTTTTGTGGCTCCCTCTACTGCAGAAGTTGAATATGTGGCAGTTGCCTCCTGTTGTACCCAACTATTGTGGATCAAGAAAATTGGAAAATTTTGGTGCATTTACCGCCTGAACCCAGTACAACACAAGACGATAGAGCACATTGATGTGTGTCATCACTTTTTGGATAATGTTGAAAAGGGTCGAATTTGTATCAAGTTCTAGAATATGGAAGACAAGGTAGTAGACATCTTCACCAAGACATTGAGCAGGGAACACATTGAAATAAATCTCTGGAGTTGGGGTTGATCAAGTTTAAATAAGGACCCGATCCCTTGATGATTGGCTATGTTAAGAAGGAAAGATACAATGCTAAAAAGTATTTTTTTGGCGATATCTAACCCAAATATATACTGTTACAGGTATACATACATAGCAGTTACAAGACAAAACAAGTAAGAGTGACATTGCACTTCTAGTAGTTTTTGCTTAAATTTTCAAAAACCATCAAGGAACCTGGTTCTTGTGACTCAGGTTAGTAGTCTTTTCAATACTTATATGCCTTTTCAAATTATTGAAGTGTCATGTAATTAATTTATTCCCACTCTCTCCAAATTTTTGAAGTCCAAAATGTTAAACCTTTTCTGAACTAACTCGTTTCCCAAAAAAAACCATTTCCTTCTCTCACACCCAACCAAAATTGATTCTTTTCTTCAAAACCAAAATCAACCTTGTCTAAAAAAGAATCCTTCTCTCCAAATATATTAGAATTGAACCCAACCCTGTCATCTTCCAAATCCTAACTCCATCTGAATCAAAACCCCAAGAAGTCTTTGGTAGATTTTGATGGAACTTCAACTGAAAGGGAACGGGGTAGATCAAATATACTAGAGAGAGAGGCTAAAATTATTGCTAGGTTTGTAGAAGCCTTGAAGTATGGAGGAATTGCTAGAAAAAGGGGAACTGAATGAGGGACCTGATCCTTCTAGTCCGTCTTAGGACATTAATTCTAATAATGACTTCTTTTTGAGCTCTATTTTAAATGAACTTCTGATCTAGTAAAAAGGTTGATGAAAAGTAGGCTGATTGATGATGAAGTGGCGTGACCTATTGATGTGGTGAATATAGAAGAGAGAATGAAGCCAAAAAATCTTCATGTGTGAATAAGAATTCAAAAAATATCGAAATGGAAAAAAGAAAGTCGGCTGAGAATGATGAAAGAGATGATAAGGGTGAATAGATTTAGAAGAATGAGAGGGAGACATGGCCAGTCAGGAAAAAGAAAACGCAGGAACATGGTTCCTTACAGAAGCAAAATTTTGAGTTATCGTTTGGAGAGGTAGAAGACCCTAGAATCTAAAAAGTGTCGTTAGCCAGAGTGTTGACTATGATATTGCTGAAAAACGGAGGAACTTATTGACATTATTGAGTTCCTAAAATAGAATCACTTCTTTGTTCCTCCAAGTCCCAACGTCTATGAAGAGAAGCTTGGGGAGATTCTTGGTGATCTGATTGATGGTTCAGCCTGCTCAGATAGGTCGAGAACTAGGTCCCTGTGGATCCTTGGCATAATAGAATGCTCAATTGAAGGGTAAGAATAAAAGATTGAGGAAACAGGTGAAGGACCTGAGAGAGCAGATGATCATTGATCAAAGGATTGTGAATGAACGAATGGACATGCTCATCAAAGCCTTATCCCCTTACTTTTCTTCCTGCCAAGTGATCCATGTCTTTCAATCATTCCAAATTCCCTTGAATTTCTATCTTCTTTTGATCCATATGTTTGATGACATTAGTACGTTAGTTGTTTAAATTGTCATATTCTGTATTGTTTAAACTACTATGCTTTTGTTGTAATTTCTCTACTATGTGCAATCACTCTGTTATGAGCAATGACATTCACTTGTTGTTCTTGTTATTGTTTATGCCATGTTGCCAAAGTGGCATGAGTTAATGTTGTTGAACTTCTTTTTGGTTGTGCTTCTTTTGTTATTCTTTTCAATGACGCCAAAAGGGGAAAGTTACACAGGCGTCAACAAGGGGGAGGAACATTATCGAATTGATATGTCATGTGTGCACGAAAGATAGCTCTACTTTGCAGAGGGAACGTTGCTGATAACACGTTGATTATATGTTTGATCCACGTATTGAACATGTTCTCAGAGGAATATCAATATTGGGTTTGTCATCATCTAAACGGGGGAAATTCCTCTAAGTTATGCTATTTCATATTTTGATGATTTTCCAAACGTTCTCGAGGAACCAGGTAGGAACCAGATGTAATCAGTATATGTAAGGAATCTGATTCTCAAGGGAAATATCAATTATGGGTTTGTCATCATAAAAAAGGGGGAACTTGATAAGTTATATTATTTTGTGTTTTAATGATTTGCCAAACAGTCTCGAGGAATCAGTTGTGATCAGCTCCTTTGGTCTGGTTCTCATGGGGAATATGGCTGATTCGTAGGGGGAACAATATGGAGATCTGGTTCTTAATGGGAATATTAATTCTAAGTCTGTCATCATCAAAAATTTATGCGTCTTTTATTTTGATGATTTGACAAACTTCATGAGAGAACCAGATAAGGAACTTGATACTATTATTTCTCTTGCGTTCAGAGTAACTAGTCAGACGTCTGGTTCAATTCTTAATGAAATCAGATAAGGGAACAACAAAGGGAACATATAGGGATCAGTTTCTCTAGTCGTCGTGCAGTCAACTCTACAGTTGTAAAAGTTGTTGCACTATACCATCTGATAATAGTACAACAACACAGTTGTAGCTTGCTAAGCCAAACTAAAGGACACTTTATTGCATCATCCTTGATGAACTCATACACAAATATTATCAACATAAGGCAAGTGATTTCATTTTGTCTAATAACAGAGTTGTTACAACCTCAAGGACCAGATCGAAAGATTGAAGATATCTTAAGTCTTTAGGTTTGTTGAGTTTTTGTTATTTGTTCTTCATTTGTAATCCTACACTACTTTCAAAAAATGTCTTTGTAGGTCAAATTTAAGCCATTGTTTGGTTTAGTTTCTTGACTAGAGTTAGTCAAGGTTTGTCACTTTGTAATAGAGTTATTACAAAGAGGCTTGCAATATAGTTATTGCAAGTAGGGGAGAGATTAAGAGTTTAATTCCTAGGTTACAATAAGTTGCAATCTAAAGTTGCTCGGTTAGTGAAATTGAAATCCTACGAGTGTAGGTCGTGGTTTTTAATCCCGTGAGTTGGGAGTTTTCCGCGTAAAATATTATTGTGTTATTTACTTACCGTTGTCTGTGTGCTCTGTGGGAACTGATAGAGAACCAGGTTCTCTTTATATTTTGGTGGACACTTAGTTTGCAATATATATATATATGTAAAATTCATATTTTATATACTTTTGGCTAAAAATATAATTAATTTTGGTCAACTAGCCGATTTTGTATTTTTTCCCCTCTTCCCTCGAGACATAGACACTGCTAATTTGGAAGTCTTAATTTAACTCTAATTAAAGTTCCAAGATTATTATTGGCAATGATAAATTAGATTTTTTTTTTTGGCAATACTAGGACTACTGTTGACATTATTTATTCTTATAATTAATGAGCTTTGCTAACATATTAGTTGGACAAAAATCTATTTGATGAGATTTAAGAGCTAGGACCTTGTGTCAACGTGTCAATTTCAACCTCTACGACGCCCCAATTGATAATTATTTATAATTTTGTAGAAAAGGTATTTTTGCTAAGTTAAAGAAAATATCTCGGAAGGTAGGTTTGTCTTTTCATTATACTAGTTTCAAGATACGCGCTTTGCGCATGAACCTTATCTCAATAAATACACTACTATAAAAAAATATAAATAATAACTAAACAATAATTTTTGACTTATAAAATAAAAATTATAAAAATATAAGTTCATAAAAAGAAAAAAAATATTGATCTAATTTAGTAGCTCAGTAAAGTAAGAACTATATCCATAAAATTCCGCAATAATAAGTTTTAGGTCTTATTATAATTTATGAGGACTTCGATAATCAATGTTACCTCATGACCTAATACGAAAATAAACAAATAAAACAAAATACTTTTATTAGCAAAAAAAAAAATCAAATAAAATAAATTAAAAATCTTTTCCGCTTTTGGGGAGATGTTAGTGTTGTAGCTAGGGCGTACATGGACCGGGTTGGTTCGATTTTTATCAAAATCAAACCAAACCAACTATATCAGTTTGGATTGGTTCGGTTATGTCGGATTTTCGATTTTTTTTTAGGTTACATGAGTATTATTTCAATCTTACTATGTTAAAGTTATAGATAATGTTTTGATAAGTGAATATATGTTTAGTAAATATTAAAAAAAAAAAAAATTAGCAATGCATAATAGTTATTGTCTTATTTGTCTAACAAAAAATTTCGTTAATGTACGCTTTCAAGGTTAACACATGAGAGGATCCCAAATATATCAATATTTTTTAAAGAAATCTCAATATAAAGTCTTAAAATATAAATAAAATTTATATATTTATACGTCGGTTTGGTTCGGGATTTTTTTTACTCAATACCAAACCTAGTCGGGTTTTTTAATCTGTTTGATTTGGTTTTTCGATTTGGTGCGGTTTTTCGGTTCGGTTTGAACAACCCTAGTTGTAGCTCATGGAAAAAGATTGATAATTGACTATGTAAATGTCACGACTCAAACATCCCTCCAAAACATGTCGTGACGGCACCTAATCTCTACGACTAGGTAAGCCTAGTAGATTGCGGAAATATCAATAATGGAAGCAAAAACTAACAAGTAACTGCAATAGATACTAAATAAACAATAACAATGCTGCTCGGCATGTACAATAACCAAAATACTAGACGTACACAGTTTTTCCAAAACCCAGAATATCATGATTCACAAGCTACAGAAAGGAAATAGTATCTCTATACACCAGAGTCTAAAAGAGAAAATACAGCAAGTGTTTGACACGGGGAAGAATAGAAGTGGACTCTGAGGTCTGCGGACAAGGCATATATACCTTGAAGTCTCCAAAGCTATCTCGAACTCACTGATATGTGGTTGATAACGAGCACCTGAATCTGCACAGAAACATGTGCTGATGAGTAGCATGAGTACACCACAATTGGTACCCAGTAAGTGTCAAGCCTAACCTCGATCGAGTAGTAACGAGGTCAGGTCAGGCCCACTGGTATATAATAAATAAAGCAGGAGAATAAACAGTATAATAAAAGACTAGAGTTCAACAAAGAAAAACACAATGAAATAACAGTACACACACGAAAATAAATAATAGGGGATCTCCCGAGATACTGTCTCATAGTCCCAAAAGTAAATATGCAGGAAGAACTCCCGAGGTACTGCCTCGTAGTCTCAAAAGTAAATGTGCAGGGAAAACTCTCGAGGTACCTCCTCGTAGTGTTAAAAGTAAATATGCAGGGGGATCTCCCGGGATACCGTCCAGTAGTCCCAAAGTAAATATGCAGGGGGATCTCCCAGAATACCGTCCCGTAGTCCCAAATAAATACATAGCTCAGACAATTACAGATGACAGGTTCATCAAGAGAATCTACAGTTTAGACTAAGTACAAATCATGAAAAGAAGCAAGAATTCACTAAGCATGTTGCAAAGAGTTCAGTTAAGCAATTAAGACACGTAGACAAGTTATTCTAGGCTAATAAGGTAACTACACATGCTAGTGTGCTCAATTAAGGTGAAAACAGGTAATTACTCAGTAAAAATCAGATTTTGCAATAAATAGCTCATGTACGCACTCGTCACCTCGCATACATGGCGCTCATATATCAATATCAGTACCAAATCCTAAGGGGAATTCCCCTACACAAGGATAGGCAAGCCACTTACCTCGAACCAAGCTAAATCAATCGGTAGCAATGCTCTTCCCACGAATATCCGACTCTGAATGGCCCAAATCTAGCCAAAATTAATTACATAAGCAGAAAATGGCACGGGGAAGCAGTAAACAGGGGATCGGGGCTATAACTCTCAAAATGACCGGACGGGTTGTTACATCCTCTACCTCTTAAAACAATCATTCGTCCTCGAACGAGTATAGAGATATACCTGAAGCGGTGAAAAAATGAGGATAACGACTGTGCATATCCAGCTCGCTCTCCCAAGTCACCTCCTCGACCGGCTGACCCTTCCACTGCACCTTCACGAAATCAATGTTCTTTGACCTTAGCTTTCTGACCTGCCAGTCCAAAATAGCCACTGGCTCCTCAACATAAGATAGATCCTTGTCCAACTGGACTAAGTTGGCATCCAACACATGAGTCAGATCACCGTAATACTTCAGAAGCATAGAAACATGGAATATCGGATGAACCCCAGCAAGACTGGTAGGTAAGGAAATCTCATAAGCAACCTCCCCACCTCTCCACAACACCTCAAAGGGACCAATGAACCTTGGGCTTAGCTTTCCCTTCTTCCCGAACCTCATAACGCCCTTCATAGGCGATACCCGGAGTAAGACCCGCTCTCCAACCATGAATGCAACATCACGAACCTTCTGGTCCGTATAACTCTTCTGTCTATACTAGTCTGTGTAGAGTCGATCCTGAATCACCTTCACCTTATCCAGGGCATCCAGGACCAAGTCTGTACCCAACAATCTAGCCTCGCTCGGCTCGAACCAACCCACTGGGGACCGACACTGTCTACCATACAGAGCCTCGTATGGTGCCATATGGATGCTCTACTGACAACAGTTGTTGTAAGAAAACTCCACAAGTGGCAAGAGCTGATCCCACGACCCTAAAAACTCCATCACATACGCACGGAGCATAGCCTCTAATATCTGAATAGTGCTCTCGGACTGTCTGTCCGTCTGAGGGTGAAATGATGTACTTAGCTCCACTCGAGTACCCAACTCATGTTGTACGGCCATCCAAAACCGCGATGTAAACTGTGTACCCTGGTCGGAGATGATACATATCAGTACGCCATGAAGCCTGACGATCTCGCGAATGTAGATTCGAGCCAGCTGCTCGAAAGAATAGGTAGTCATTACAGGAATGAAATGTACTGACTTGGTCAGCCTATCCACAATCACCCAAACTGCATCAAACCTCCGCTGAGTCCATGGGAGTCCAACAACGAAATACATAATGATTTGCTCCCATTTTTACTCCGGGATCTCTACTTCTAAAGCAACCCACCTGGCCGCTGATGCTTATACTTCACCTGCTGGCAATTAAGGCATCGAGCCACATACTCCACTATGTCTTTTTTCATCCTCCTCCACTAGTAATAATGCCGCAAGTCCTGATACATCTTCATGGCACCCGGATAAATGGAGTACTACGAACTGTGAGCCTTCTGAAGAATCAACTCACACAAGCAATCTAACTTGGGCACACATATCCTGCCCTGCATCCTCAATGCACCATCATCCCCAATAGTGACCTCCTTAGCATCATCGTGCTGGACCGTGTCCTTACGGACAACTAGATGGGGGTCATCATACTAAAGCTCACTAATACAATCATAAAGAGAAGACTGAGACACCACACAAGCCAATGCTCGACTCGGCTTAGAAATATCCAATCTCACAAACTGGCTAACTAAGGCCTGAACATCCAATGCCAATGGCCTCTCTATTGCTAGTAGATATTCTAAAATCCCCAAACTCTCCGCCCGACGAATCAAAGCATCATCCAACGCATTGGCCTTCCTTGGATGGTCCAAAATAGTGATATCATAGTCCTTAAGTAGCTCCAACCACCTCCGCTGATTCAAGTTAAGACCCTTTTGCTTGAACAGATGCTGCAAACTCTGATTATCGGTGTAAATCTCACAAGGAACACCGTACAAATAGTGTCGCCCAATCTTCAAGGCATGAACAATAGCTGCTAACTCAAGGTCATGGACAATATAGTTCTTCTCATGCACCTTCAGTTGTCTGGACACGTAGTCAATCACTCTACCGTCCTGCAACAACACACGCGCCAAGACCAATCAGCGATGCATCACAATATACAGTATAAGACCCCGAACCTGTAGGCAATATCAATACTGGGGCTGTACCAAAGCTGTCTTGAGCTTCTGAAAGCTCTTTTCATACTCCTCTGTCCACCTGAATGAAGCACCCTTCTAGGTCAGCCTGGTTATAGGTGTTGCAATAGATGAGATTCCCTCTACAAAATGACGGTAATATCCTGCCAAACCAAGAAAACTCCAGATCTCCGTAGTTGATGACGGCTCTCCTCACACTCCCAAGAATGCCACTGAGTGTAGCCAAAACTCACACTTAGAAAGTTTTGCATACAACTTATTTTCTCTCAAGGTCTGAAGCACAGTCCTTGAATGCTGCTCATGATCCGTCCGAGTCTGGGAGTACACTGCAATGTCATCAATGAACACAATGATGAAGGAGTCATGATAAGGCTGGAACACACTGTGCATCAAGTGCATAAAAGTTTCTAGGGCATTGGTCAGCCCAAACGACATCACAAGAAACTCATAGTGACCATACCGAGTTCTAAACGCAGTCTTCGGGATATCTGGCTCCCGAATCTTCAACTGATGATCGCCTCAACGTAAGTCAATCTTTCAAAACACCCTGGCACCCTGTAACTGATCAAATAAATCATCAATATGAGGAAATGGATACATGTTCTTCATTGTAACCTTGTTCAGCTGGCGATAATCAATGCACATACGCATAACCATTTTTTTTCTTCACAAACAAGACCGGAGCACCCCAAGGTGACACATTGGGCCGAATGAATCCCTTATCAAGAAACTCCTGTAACATCTCCTTCAAATCCTTCAACTCAGGAGGAGCCATACGATATGGAGGAATAGAGATGGGTTGAGTGCCTGGCAACAAATTAATGCCAAAATAAATATGTTTGTCGGGTGGCATACCCGGAAGATCAGCTGGAAACATATCTAGGAAGTCCCTCACTACTGGAACTGACTCAACTATAGGTGTATTAATACTGACATCTATCACATAAGCTAGATACGCGCCACACCCCTTCTCAACTATTTGTTGAGACTTAAGAAATGAAACAACTCTGCTCGGAGCATAATCTAAGGTACCCCTCCACTATAATCGCGATAAACCTGGCATAGCCAGCGTCACAGTCTTAACGTGACAACCAAGAATAGCATAATGGGGCGACAACATGTCCATGCCCAGGATAACATCAAAGTCTACCATGATGAGTAATAATAAATCGACTCTGGTGTCAAAACCACTAAGAGCAATCAAACACGACCGATACACGCGGTCCACAACAAGATAATCTCCCATAGGATTAGACACATAAATAGGGGAACTCAAAGAATCCCGAGATACGCCCAAATGTGGGGCAAAATAAAAGGACACATAGGAATACATAGAGTCTGGGTCAAATAATTTCGATGCATCTCTATGACAGACTGGAACAATACCTGTAATAACAGAGTCGGAAGCAACTGCCTTTTTACGAGCTAGAAGAGCATAATACTTGGTCTGGCCTCCCGCTATAAGCCAACTTCGACCTCCCCAACCTCCACCTCAAGCTAGTTGAGTAGGTAGGGCAATAGCTGGTGCTGGAATCATATCCTGAGGACCTAATGGAGCACGTGGTGGCTGAGAAGTCTATGGAGGTGCACCCCTCCTAAATCAGGGGCAATCCCTCACCATATGGTGAGCGTCACCACACTCAAAATAACTCCTCGAAGAGCGTGGCTGCTGTGACTAACTCGGGCTAGGTCTGTTGGACTGGCCGCTAAAAGAATCCCGAGCAGGAGGCACACTAGATACTAGCAGTGCATAATAAGTCTCATGGTGCCTAGAAGGGGCTGGAACACCACTGGCGGCTGGAATAGCTGAATAAACGAGGAAACTCACATAACCCTATCATGGCAAACTGCAATTGGGTCACGAGTACCACTGTAAGTGCCAGATTCTCGAGACCTCTTGGCCTCCCTCTTTTCTCTGTCCCGAGAAAGCATGCCCTCCAATCTCTTGGAAATACTCACAACCTGCTGATAAGAAATACCCATCTCCAACTCCCTTGCCATACTAATCTGGATACTGGGGTGGAGTCCCTCAATAAACCGTCAAACCCTCTCTCAAACTGTGGCAACCAAGGCCAGTGCATGTCGGGCCAAATCACTGAAGCGGACTGCATACTTTGACACAGTCATAGAACCCTGGCGCAGCTGCTCAAACCCGCGCTCCATGAGCCCCTGTGGATTTGAGGGACATACTCTCTCAAAAACATGCCCGAGAATTGAGTCCATGTAAGTGAAGCTTCCTCATCCGTGCTACTTAACTCATAAGAACGCCACCACTAATAGGCTGCTCGTCTAAGCTGAATGTGCTAAAAGAAACCCCACTCGTCTCCTCTACACCCATTGGACGAAGAATACGATGACACTCCTCCAGAAAACCCTGAGCATCATCTTTAGCCAATCCGTTGATGGTAGGTGGGTGGTAGTTCTTGTACCTCTCAAGTCTGAGCTACTCCGCCTCAGAAGAGACAGTCCTAGACTCATGCTGAACCGGAGCTACCGGTTGCATAAGGATGAACTATGTGCCCCTCCTCCGACCTGAGATGTGGCGGGAGCTAATGGAATCAATCCAGCCTGAGCTAAGGTGTTGAACATGCTCATGAATTGGGCTAGAGTCTCATAGAGAGCAGGTGCAGCAATAGGCACCTCTGGTGTCTGCCCTCCAGCTGGAGCTGCTGGGGTCTCTTCTGTGGCAAATCATGCGGATGCTCTAGCTGTACTGCATGGTCGTTCTCTACCCCGGCCCCGGCCTATGGAAGCTTTACCAGAGACGCAGGTGCCTGGTCGTCAGATCCTCTAGTACAAGTGCTCACCATCTTTGAGAAAGAATAGAATATAGAAGTTTAGAATTTGATGTCAACAAATTTTGCACGATAAGAAATCAAAGAAGTATAATTGTTCCTAACAGTTCCATAGCCTCCCGAAGATAGGTACAAACATCTCTGTACTGATCCGCAAGACCCTAATAAACTGGCTTGTGACTCACGACACCTATGAAACCTAGAGCTCTGATACCAACTTGTCACGACCCAAACATCCCTCCAAAACATGTCGTGATGGCACATAGTCTCTAGATTAGGTAAGCCTAGCAGATTACGGAAATATCAATAATGGAAGCAAAAACTAACAATTAACTACAATAGATACTGAATAACCAATAACAATGTTGCTCGGCATGTACAATAACTAAAATACTAGACGTACACAGTTTTCCCAAAACTCTGAACATAATGAGTCACAAGCTTCAGAAAGGAAATAGTATCTCTATACACCAGAGTCTACAAGAGAAAATACATAACGTGTTTGACACGGGGAAGAATAGAAGGAGACTTTGAGGTTTGTGGACGCGACAATCATACCTTGAAGTATCCAAAGCTATCTCGAACTCACTGATAATGCGGCTGATAATGAGCAAATCTGCACACAAAACATGTGCAGAAGAGTAGCATGAGTCCACCACAATTGGTACCCAGTAAGTGCCATCTTAACCTCGGTCAAGTAGTGAAGAGGTCAGGTCATGCCCACTGGTATATAATAAATAAAACAGGAGAATAAACAATATAATAAAATACTGGAGTTCAATAAAGGAAAACACATTGAATTAATAGTACAACATGCGTAAATAAACAACAGGGGATCTCCATCGTAGTCCCAAAAGTAAATATGCAGGTAGAACTACCGAGGTACCCCTCGTAGTCTCAAAAGTAAATGTGCAGGGAGAACTCCCGAGGTACCTCCGCGTAATTTAAAAAGTAAATATGCAGGGGGATCTCCCGGGATACCGTCCCGTAATCCCAAAATAAATATGCAGGGGGATCCCCCGGGACACCGTCCCGTAGTCCCAAAGTAAATATGCAGGGGGATCTCCCGGATACCGTCCCGTAGTCCCAAAGTAAATAAACATCTCAGACAATTATAGATGACATGTACATCAAGAGAATCTAGAGTTTAGACTAAGTACAAATCATGAAAAGAACCAGGAATCCATTAAGCATGTTGCAAAGAGTTCAGTTATGCAATTAAGACAAATAGACAGGTTATTATATACTAACAAGGTAACTACACATGCCAGTATGCTCAATTAAGGTGAAAACAAGTAACTACTCAGTAAAAATCAGGTTTTGTAACAAATAGCCCATGTATGAACTCGTCACCTCACGTACACGGCGCTCACATATCAATATCTGTACCAAATCCTAAGGGGAACTCTGCCACACAAGAATAGGCAAGTCACTTACATCGAACCAAGCTAAATCAATCGGTAGCAATGCTCTTCCCATGAATATCCGACTCCGAATGGCCCAAATCTAGCTAAAATAAATTGCATACCATAAATATTGCTAAAAGAAACTAATCTAGTCGATGAAATCTAAGCTAAAGCGAGAAATTTGGAAATCGTCCCAAAATGCCTACCCAAGCCCACGCCTCAGAATCGGGTAAAAGTCACAAAATAAGTACACCCATTCACTCACGAGTCTAACCATACAAGAATTAATCGGATCCGACCTCAAATCACCTTCCAAAATTCAAAATTTTAGTCTATGAAGTTTCTACCATTTTCCCCCAAATTTCCAACTCAAATCCCTAATTAGATGATGAAAATAGAAATAGATTAATGAAATATAGTCCAATCACAGTTAGAATCACGTACCCCAACAATCTTCTTGAAGAAACCTTGAAAAACCGCCTCACACCGAGCTCTCAAAGTCCCAAAATTGAAATGGAATCAAACCCTCGAAATCCTATTTTCTGCCCAGCAATTTCGCTTCTGCGAGCCTCTAATCGCAGGTGCAAAAATGAATTAAACAGCTGGGACCGCACTCTGCGAGCCCGCTCCTATGCTTAAGCTTCCGCATCTGCGACTCCTGCCCAGGCCGCCCCTAATCGCTCTTGCGACCCTTTCTCCGCATCTACGGATGGGGAGACGTCTACCGTCCTCGCACCTGCGCTCCTTGACCTCCTTGACCAAAAACGAATTTGCGCCCCTCACTCCGCACGTGTGAGTCCGCACCTGCGATCTCCCCACTGCAGGTGTGAAACACCAGAAGGCCAGAATTTCCGCAATTGTTTAAGTCAAAAATTTCACCCGTTAAGCATTCGAAACACACCCGAGCCCCCCGGGACCTCAACCAAACATACCAACCAACCAATCATAAAACACCATACAAACTTAGTCAAGTACTCAAATCACATCAAACAATGCTAAAAACATATTTCACCCTCCGATTATAACTTGAGGAACTTGAAACTTCCAATTTCTAAAACCGACACCGAAACCTATCAAACCATGTCTGGTTGGCCCCAAATTTTGCACAAAAGTCATATTCAACCTTACGGAATTACTCCAACTTCTGGAATCGGAATCCGACCCCAATATAAAAAAGTCCACTACCGGTCAAAACCTCCAAAAATTCGATTTCCGCCATTTCAAGCCTAAATGAGCTACAGACCTCCAAAATACAATTCGGACACGCCCTTAAGTCCAAAATAACCCAACAGAGCTAACTGAACTGACAAAACTCTATTTCGGAGTCGTCTTCACACAGTTCTGAATATGTTCCAAATCCTAAGACTTAAGCTTTCATTTAGGGATAACTGTCCCAAAACACTCTGAAACCACAACCAACACCTCCCGGGAAAACATATAAGCAGAAAATGACACGGGGGAAGCAGCAAACAGAGGATGTAACTCCACTCCGAAGTCGTCTTCACACATTTCTGACTACTTGTCAAAATCCTAAAACTTAAGCTTCCATTTAGGGACTAAGTATCCCAAAACACTCTGAAACCACAACCAACAGCTCCCAACAATACGCATAAGTAGAAAATAACACGGGGGAAGCAGTAAACAGGGGATCGGGGCTATAACTCTCAAAATGACCGGCCGTGTCGATAAAGTTCAAAATGACTAATATAGACTTACTACTTTAAAACAAATGACTTGATATATAAAAATACAAGGAGTGGTCATTTGTTGGAATAATACAAAATGATGATGATGGTGGTGGTTGTGATGATGATGATGATGATGATGATGATGATGATAATAACTAATGACTACTCATTAGTATATTTCTACTATTTCATTCATATTATTTTATATTTTTATCAATTTGACTCTTAAATATTCTACTATAATGAATGTTGTTCTATTTTCCGATTTCTTTCCCCACTAACGCTTTTCTTATCAAACAAATTTACATATTTTAAGATTTGTAACGATCCGACCGATCATTTTTCTTTTAGAACCCCATTCTCCTAAATAAGACTCCTCGTATGTGCTTTTACTATTTTATGACTTGCGGGGATGGTTAGTTCAGGATTTGGAAGGGTTGGGGTTGAAATCGGAACAGTTAGTTCCTTAAGGTTGACTAAAAAGGTTAAGTTTGACTTCGGTCAACTTTTTGAGAAAACAACCTCGGAATCTAAATTTTACGGTTCCAATAGGTTCATATGATGCTTTTTGGACTTGGCCGTATGTTCGGATCTGGTTTGGATGTCCCGGGAGCGTTTCGGCGCCTAATATCAAAAGTTGGTTCTTTGAAGGTTTTTGAAGTTCTTTAAATTTGGTTTGGAATAGTTTTGATTATATCGAGGTCCGAATGTTATTCCAAGAATGCGAGTAGTTTTGTGTGGTAATTTAAGACTTTCCTGCAAAATTTGGTGTCATTCCAAGTAGTATAAGTATGATTCGGCGCGTTCGGAGCAATTTGGAAACTTGAAGTTCATATTTTGATTCAATTTGATTTAGGGTGCGATTATTAGTCCCATAGTTGATTTACGCATTTCGAGAGTTCGAGCAGGTCTGTATCATTTTTACAGACTTGTTGGTGCCTTTTGATGGGGTCCCGAGTGGCTCGGGTGAGTTTCGGACCCCTCAAAGCAAAGATTGAAAAACCAGAAATTCCAGTTCTGGTTTCCTTCTTCCCAAATGATGAAGGACTCTCCCGCTCGCGATAAAGGAATTGGAGATGGGGGATTTTTGTGCTACGCGTTCGCAATAGCTATTCCGCATTCACGAAGGTCTGGGCCATATAACGATCTTGTTAGTGTGAGGCGACTCGCGTTTGTGTAGAGGAGTTGGGCTTGGGCCATTGTTGTTCTTCGCGTTCGCGGAGAAGCCCTCGTGTTCACGAAGGGTAGACCAAGCCAGCCTCCACGTTCGCGATGTGTTGTCTTCATGGGGTGAGGGTCATTTCCCTTCGCGAACGCGAGGCCCCTTCCGCGTTCGCAAAGAAGAAGGAAGCTAGGCAGTGTATTTTAAAATAAGGACTTAGCCATTTTTTATTTCATTTACTGCACTCTTAGGCGATTTTAGGGCTTTAAAGAAGGGGATTTCAACCTAACTTTTGAAGGTAAGTAATTTCTACCTAATTTAAGTTTAATACATAGATTATGGGTAGATTTTAACATGAAAATTTGTGAAAAATTATGGGTTTAGATGAAAACCTAGGTTTTGATAAAAATGGGATTTTACCACGAAAATGATTATGTAATTTAGTGAAAATCATATATTTTAGTTCATGAGATTATGGGTAACAACTTTCTTCGAAAATTTCCAGAATCCGGGCAAGTGGGTGTCACGGCCCAATTTCGAAGTCGTGATGGCGCCTGTCGTGGAACCAGGAAAGCCTCCCTTTCTAACTAAGCTAAATTCAATTTCCAGTAAAAATGTGACTTTTAGACGAATTTATTAATAACACTAAGAATCTGAATTTTTAAAAACAATATTTGAAAACTAAATTTAAACCTCCAATCCCGGATCCGGTATCACTCAGTCATGAGCTACTATAACATAAAGTAAAGAAAAGGAGAAATGGACAACATTGTCTCAAAATAAATGCAATAGGTGGAATAAAGAAAGAGAAGGCGAGGTCGCGATCGCCAGCTGATACCTCGACAACTCCAATAGAAACTTTGATCCGCTGCTCAAAATCCGCTACCGGGTTCCGGTATACCTGGATCTGCACACAAGGTGCAGGGGATAACGTGAGTACACCAACTCAGAAGTAACGAACCCAAACTATGGGCTAAGAAGTAGTGACGGACAAAACCTCAAATTTTACATTAAATAATGTACAAAATTTAGACATGCTAACAGTTTACCAGGATGAGTAAATAAGCCAAGTATGCAAGTATACTCTACATGCCATCATAAAATATATGTATGCAACCAGTATGGATATGCACATAGTGCTCACAGCTCTCTCACAGAAGTCCACTCAGTACTATATATGGCTCAGGCCTAGGGAAGTTCTATCCCGGAATATGCATAAACACCAGTGACCGTAGTCACTATGTACTGAGGAAAAAGGCTAGTTCAGCCCCCACGGAGAAGATCCATCTCCGGAATACAACTCGGACAATTTCCATATCCAGGGAAGATCCATACCTCTCATAACATCAGCTTCGGACAAGATCCATACCCAGGGAAGATCCATACCTCTCATAACATCAGCTTCGGACAAGATCCATACCCAGGGAAGATCCATCCCTCATCATCTCTTCGGACAAGATCCATGCCCAGGGAAGATCCATCCCTCATCATCTGCGCTCACTGGGGGTGTAAAGACTTCGGCGGGCCCTAGTGGCTCAAGCGCCATATCAAGCCAATGAAGGCATGATTTAAATATCACTGAAGTGTGCAATCCATTCTCATAACTGTCTCAATAACAGGCTCTCGGCCTCACCCAGTCATTACTCTTCAGTCTCACTCACATGAATCACAAATGCCTCCATCAGCCCGAAACAATGATAAGTATGCATGTAATTAACAATACTGAAACTGAGATATGAAATGATATGCTGTAACAGGACTGAGTATATGACATCAAATAATCACAACATGAGACAGCAATATACGACCACTCGGGTCTCAGCATTTCCGGCGTGAAGCCTAGCATTTATACTTAAAATGATTTCTAACATGTTCACAAATACCACATTAATAGATGCACAAAACTATGCTTCATCAACCCACGAGTCCGTACATATAAAGAGCACTAAAATCGGAGTTCGTTTGACCCCTCAAATCGACCCTTAAAGGTCTCATAATCTCAAGCCCAAAAATCCAATTTTTCTACTGATTTTCCATGAATTTACACTGGTTTTATGTTCTATAATCATCCATGATCGAGTTTTAACAATCAAAACACTTACCTCTATGAAGAACAAGGATTTTCCTCTTAAAAATTTGTCTTCAAAGCTCTTTCCCGTACAACAATGGTGTAAAATAAGGTTTAAGTCACAGAAGGGTTTATTTAAATATGCCCAGTGATTTCTTCACTGCGATCGCGGAAAAATCCACGCGATTGCGGTTCACAGCAGTTCAACCTCATGCGATCGCAACCCCATGCACGCGATTGCGAAGACCAATTGACCTCACCCCCCACGCGCCTGGTTAACTCTACGCGATCGCGACCTAGCTCACGCGATCGCACTTCACCTTCTTCCAAACCTATGCGATCGCATCCCGATTCACGCAATCGCGATGTACAAAATTCTCCTGGCCCTTAAAGTGTTCTATGCAATCGAAGCCCTTGCCATGCGATCCCGATTCACAGATCCCTGCTGCACAAAAACCAGAAAACAGCAATTCTCTAAGTCCAAAAATGCCCGTTAACTAACCGAAATCAATCCTGAGCCCCTCGGGACCCCAACCAAATATACCGGCATATCCCATAACATCATTCAAACTTAGTTTCACACTTAAACCTCCAAAACTAACATCAAAACACCAAATTTACATCGGATTCAAACCTAAGAACTTTGAAATTTCTAAAATCCACCAATGATACCAAAACTATCCAAAACATCTTCGATTGACCTGAAATTTTGCAGACATATCCAAAATGACATTACGAACCTGTTCCAACTTCTGAAATTTTATTCAGAATCCGATAGCCTATTTTCCACTGCCGACTGGAAATCAGCAAAAACTAATTTTCGTCAATTCAAGCCTAATTCTACACTGGTCATCACAAATATATTCCGAACACACTCCTAAGTCCCAAATCACCTAACGAAGTTATCCGAGCCATAAAATCCTCATTCCGAGGTCGTTTACCAATAAGTCAACTCTCAATTGACTTTTCCAATTCTAAAGCTTTTTTTTAAGGACTAAGTGGCTAAACTCTCACAACAACCATTCCGATTTCAAGCCTACCACCTCTAACACATCAATAACAGTATAACCAACCTATGACTAGTCAAGAATATCAATAAAAATACAAGTTCTACGTAATGACAAACCAAGTCGTTACAGTGGGCCTGAGGGTGAATTTTAGGAATCTTACATTTAGGATGGGTAACCTCTTTAATAGTTGGAATACGAACTTTTAAGCATGTATTGATTAGTTTATATATTATTTGATTAGTTTTGGATTGTTCGGCACCAAATTGAAAGTTTGAGCATAATCTTGGATCGGGAAGTAGGTTTTGAGACGAGGTAAGTCTCTTTTCTAACCTTGTAAGAGGGAATTTACCCCATAGGTGAATGAATTTGCATGTGTATCTATTTGTGGGGGCTATGTTCGTACGAGGTGACGAGAGTCCGTATGTAGCTACTAATCATGCTGTAGTCCGGGTAGTCTAGAACTCATTTCATGCTATACTTGAAATGGTTGCGCCCTTACTTGTTTGAATTCCAAAGAATTCAAACAAAATTTATAAAAGAATTCTAAAGGGGTAAGTTTCACTTATTTGAGGCTGTGAATACAACACTTGATTGTTATTGAAAAATTTGTGTTTCTTTAAAGTATTTTCTATTTGTGGAGCGGGCCGAATGCCTCGGAAGTGGATAGATACATCTATGGTTCGCGTCGTTCGACCCTCGGCAGTGCACGGTTTAAATATCATTATATTGGTTCGGGCCTTACGACCTCGGCATTATTTGCACATGATAAATTCTTGGGACTTCTCATAATTGATATTGCTTCAATGTTTTGATGATATAAATTGTTAAATGATGAAAGATAAATTTGAGATTTAATAATTGTGAAAAGGATATTTATCATCTCCTGTTATTGAATTTTTTGTATATTTCTTGTTATTCATCCTTAGTTATAATTTTCACTTATTATCATTAGCCTTAGTAAGTGTCAAAGTCGACCTCTCGACACTACTTCTTCGAGGTTAGACTGGATATTTACTGGGTACATATTGTTTTATGTACTCACGCTACACTTCTGCACTTAAATGTGCAGGATCTGAGACAGGTGCATCTGGATATCCATCTGGCGCGCATACCTGATCCTGGTACGAGATTTCACGTTGAGCTTCCCTTCCGAGCCCTTCAACAGCATGTCGGAGTTTCTCTTTTGATTTATTTCATGTCTATTCTATTTAAGAAAGTAGAGTAAGTTGTCCATATACTTGTGACACCAGATCTTGGCACACACTAGTAGACTTGTGATTTTGATTTTGTTCCTATGGTCATAAATACATTTAGCTGCTTTCGTTTTATTAATTTAAATATGTTTCTCACTAAATATTTTAAATTAAGGAAAGTTACTACTTGGAAGACTCGTTAAAAATGGAAAATCACTAGGTTGTTCACTGTTGGCTTGTCTAGCAACGGTGTGGGACGACATCACGACCTGATATGAAATTGGGTCGTGACATGATTTTTGTCAGCATAAAAATAATTTGACTCGTACGGTGAATTTAAAAAATAATTAAATTAGATTCTTTATTTTTTATTGATTCAATTTTTTTATATTAGCTTATCCGTATAAATTTATCCATTAAGAATAATATTCTTAAAAACATAATAAAATTGATATGATATTTCATTTTTGGATATTTTTTGTATTTTATAGAATTATTAGGGCCATCGACTCTTGTCAACCACTTTTCACTTTTCTTAATCTCTCTCTTTCTTTCACTCTTTTGTATTCTTAAACTTTTGTTTGTAATTTGATCTGATTATTAATTAGTATACTTTCTAAATATTATTATTACGATTATGAAGAAAAAAATAGGAAGAAAGGATGAAATAACATGCATAAACCTAACGTCTATACGCTCAAGTTATTTCATGGCTACAACTTATATGGTTTCCGTAGTTGTCTTATTATAGGACCCGTTTGACCATAGATTTTGTCAAAATAAATTTGGATTTTGTTTGACAAACATATGTTTGGCCATAGATTTTGCCTATATTTTGGCAAATCTCAAATCCCATAGCTGGTTTTGGCCAAGTCTCTAATAATACACATTTTTTTCCAAATTTGGGAAATATGTTTTGAAAACGTATGTCCAAACACATTTTCATCTTCAAGCCAAACTTCACCCAAAGCAGATTTTTCAAAACAAATTTGGGAATCTATGGTCAAACGCTAGCATAATGTCTATCCTAAATTCCTAGAAAGTAAGTACTCCCTCCGTTCCAGTTTATGTGAACCAATTCCCTTTTTTGTCCGTTCAAAAAAGAATGACTTATTTCTATATTTGTAAATAATTGAGCTTAAGCTTTCATTCCTTAAGAGAAGCTTTTATAACCACACAAATACTCTGGGCCCCTTTCTGACTTGTTTAGAATCACAAATTTCAAAAGTCTTCATTTTTTCTTAAAGTCTCTATCTAGTCAAACAGATTTACATAAATTGAAACGGAGGGAGTATCAGCTATTATCTAATATAAATGATATATTTTACGTATTGATAAGACTGCAGTCTGATAAGGAAAGAATTAGTGATAAGGAAAGAATTAGAGTTTAATTAGGAATGTGTAATATT
>ML302033.1:0-13704 GCA_005239505.1 Nicotiana paniculata | reverse complement strand
GTGCTGAAGTATTAGAAAATGAACTAAAAAACTTCAGCATATTTGTGCTGAGGTTTTTCGAAAGGTCATTACAAAACTATTGTATCCAGGAGAAAAACTTCAGCACATTCGGTGCTGAAGTATTAGCAAATGAACTAAAAAATTTCAGCACAAGATGCTTTGAATGTTTTTCTGCGCTTTTTTTAATATTATTTTTCTATAAAGTAAAAGAATACCTTAATTAAAGAATTTTTTTTTGAAAAAACTCATCAAAAAACTATAGAACACAGTACATAACTTAAGCATATTATTAGTGCTGAAGTTTAGCCAAAAAAATAAATTGTTTAGCAAATAAAGCAAAAAATTCACCCTAAATTTTTTCTAAATAAACCAAAACTTTAGCAAAAAATCTCAGGTATCATGAACATCAGTCAGATTCGAAAACTTACAATTTGAATTTTTGTATTTGAGTATGATTCAAATTTCTGGTTTGGGAGAGGAGATCTGAGAAGAGACGGAGTGATGGAGGAGGATCGGTGAAGTGTCTTGTGCGTGATTCAAATATGAGAAGAGACGGAGGTGCGTGATTTTTATATGTTATGTCAGGGGTAGAATAGTCATATTAGTGCGAATTTTTTGTCAGCTAACTACCAAATCAATAATTTTTAAAAATATGTATAAGTTAAAAGGTGACTGCTATGTAGCGTATGACTGCAAATCCCCCGACATGTTTGACCTAAGTTGGGTGATGATGTCAACCAGGACCCATTTTCCTTATAATTGGAACATTATGATATAAACCAAAACCATTTTTTTGTTAACAATAATTCATGTTTTGTGGATCAAAATCACGAGAAGATTGAGGCGTTGTTTGTTTCTGTCCATTCGTGGGCTCAGTCTTATCATTTTCTTTTTGTTTTTAGAAAGACCAAACTTTTGGTAGTGGTTGTAATAGTTTAATAGAGATGCTTGAAGAGAGCTTTCCATATTAGTCCACCGACACTTTTGGTTCGTTCTCAGACTAGATGGCATTTTAATCATCTTATATTTGATGTTGAAACCCCGTATTACTACAACCAAGAATGTGGTTCAGTGAATGAGACTGTTCTTTCCTTAATCAGAGGTTTCGGGTTCAAGCTCTGTGTATGGAAAGATTTTTGGTAGGGAACGCTTATCCCGAATGGGATCCTACACGGTGCGAATCTGAATATAGTTTGGCTCTAATGTGAATACCGGACACCGAACAAGAAATAAATAAAAAAAAGAAGCCCCATAATACTTATTGTTCTTTTTGGACTGAGAGGTTTCATTTTCAGTGGAACTTTTTATATACGGTGGTGTCTGATGCACTTGACTATTTGGTAGCTGCTACTCTTTACAGTCAGGTGTGTAATTAGCATACTAAGATTTAGGTAGATAAGAATAACTCAACTACTGTTTCTTTTTGGTCTATGTTTGTGATTTGAAAAATAGTTTCTTAGAATTTTCACCCACTTGACTATTTGATGATAGTTGCTACTCTTCATTGTTACGAGTATACGCTATCTATTAAGTTTTAGGGAGATAGAAAAGAAATCAACTAGTATCTTTTTATCTTTGTTAAAATAGAACTTTGATTTACCAGAGTTTTTATGCATTTCATTTATCGCTAAGCTACATTCTTAGATGTTCATCATTTTGAAATGAATTTAACTTACACACAATGATGTATAAAAACTTTGTAATGTATTTTAATTGGTTATAATTTACTCTATTTATTGTGTAATCAAACTAAATTCACTATATGCAGTTATTTGTCAGGTCATATTTATTTAATGGTGTAAAACTATTATACACTGTCAATAACAATAATAATTATACTTCAGTCACAAGCAAGTCATGATTGGTGATATGAATCCTCATTCCTTTCATTTAGCTCAACTCATCATCATCATTGGCAAAATAAAATAAAACTATAAGTAAAAAATAAATATAATAATAATCATACTCATACTCATAATAATAATAATAATAATAATAATAATAATAATAATAATAATAATAATAATAATAATAAAAGTTCTCTACCAAATGTAAAACCGATTTACAATGAGTAGATATCACATTATGTATATTTCTCTTCTATTGTGCCTTATCATTCGTTAAGTCTGCATTGATTCGAAGCGTTTGTAGGTCTTTCAAGACAACTTTCTTCGATGTGATTTTAGGTCAACCCCGTCCCTTTTTTACACCTTCCCCACCATAGGTTTATACCTACGGACAAATGCATCTGTAGGTCGACGCAGGACATGATCAAACCATCTTAAACGACATTATCTTATTTCAGTCTTAATGTGTGATACTTGCACCTTCTAACGAATATTATCATTTTTAATCTTATCTAATCTTGTCCGACCGCATATCCAATTTAGCGTTTGTTTGCAACACTCATCTTGTGAATATATTAAACTATAGTAGCCTAACATTTACTATCATATAACACACCTGATTTTATAGTTGTTCGATAGAACTTCTCGTCCACCTTGGTAGGCATCCTTTTATCACAAAACACCTTGGTGGCATTTCTCTATTACAACAACCTGATTTTAATCCTATGCGTAACATCTTCATCTACCATTCCATTTTCTTGAAATAACAACCCCAGATATCTAAATTTTTGTATTTTGGCACTGCACTTCCATCTAGTCTCACCTCAACGTTGCTCTTTTCATGCTGACTAAACTTGCAATATATGTACTCGTCTTATATTTATTTATCTTAAAGATCTTACTATCTAAGGTATTTATTTATAGCTCAAGCTTTTGGTTGACACCCTCGCTGATTTCGTCAATTAGCATAATATTATCAGCAAATAGGGTAATAAGTAGGGGCTCAATGCAGAACCCTGGTGTAAGTCCATTATGATGGAAAACTCCTATTTATCTCCTACGACAGTTTTTACGCCAGTGACAACTCCTTCATATATGTCGTTTATAATACTTATATATTTAATATGAATTATTTTCTTCTCCGTCACCCACTAAAGGACCTTCCTTGGTACCCTATCATATAATTTCTCTATGTCAATAAATACCACGTGTAGATCTTTCTTCCTTTTACGATAAATTTTTATCAATCATCTTAGCAAGAATATAGCCTACATTACGATAAATTTTGTACCATCTTGTCGTGTTCCTAAGTCTAATGTTATATCACTCTTTTACAGAGTCTTATTGATCACTCACGAGTTTAATACCACGATAGTTCACACAACTTTGAGTATCTCCTGTTCTTTTAGACTGGAATTAAGGTACTCTTCCTCCACTCTTTCGGTATTCTACCATTTCTTAGTATTGAATAACTTAATGATCCATACTACTCAAACCTCCTCACGACACTTCCAAAACTCTATGGGGATATTATCTGGATCACAAGCCTTTCTAACCTTCATATATTTCATGGCATACTTTACCTCTATTAGCCTAATTCTACGGGTATAACTAAAACTTTTATATACACAGACGTTCGAAGGCCTAAAATACTATTTTCTTGGTTCAAGTTGAATAATTAATCAAAATATCCTTTCCATCTCTCCTTGATCTTGTTATCTCCTATCAATTTTTATTGAGAATAGTCTATAATACACTTCACCTGGTTTTAATCCTTATCTCTCTTCTCTCTTAGACATGCTAGTTAAACATTTCTTTCTCCCTTATTTTGTCCCTAACTTTTGGTACAAGCCATCTAGAGCTTCTTCACGGACTTTCCATCTTCTGCTTTAACACTCTCTTTTAGCTTTAATAACTCTTTGTAACTCCTCATTCCACCACCGAGATTTCTATTGCCGAGGTCATAGACCTTTAGACACGTCTAACACTTCTGTTGTAACTTATTTAGTGCAACATGATATTTACTTTCACAGGATGTTTGCGTCTCCCTCAAAAGCTCCTTCTCGCATACCTTTTGTTAAAATGCTAATTGGTTAAAACCCTTTAAATCCAACCTAATGCGGGTTGGTTTGTAAGTCATCTTCTTTTTCAGTCTACTCTTCATTTTTACATTTAAAACTATTAACGTATAATGGGTGGTCTGTCGCTTTTTCCTGGAATGACTACCCAACATAGGTTAATAGTCCTAGCTGTAAAACTCAACTGTAGAGTAACAAAGAAGACTTTTCAACTACCCCGTATTAGGTGGTAGGCGTTAAAGGACGCTAACCAACTAGCGTTTCAAGAAAAGGTATGGGAGAAAGAAGCTTGGGATTTAGTGGGAGANGGGGGGGGGGGGGGGAGGGGTGAATTATCTATTTTTAAATTTTAATCGCTATAAGTTGACTAGTTTTCTAATTAGTCGACTAGATGTAATAGCGAAATAATAAGAACAACAGAATTTAAGATGCAGAAATAAAATGCAGGAATTAAAGACACCAAAATTTTTATACTGGTTCGGATTCAATATGAATCCTAGTCCAGTCCCCTTGGGTTGCAAGGGAGTTCTCTTTCAGTAAATATGTTTCTCGAGTACACAGTGAATGGTGTGATTTACACTAATGTCTCAGTTTCTACGACACTCGTTTCTCTTTGATACAATGCCTCACCAGTGATTTTTTCTCTTTCTTCTCTAACTTATTACACAACAGATCTAGTAGAGCTATAATCCTTGTTTGCAGTAGAATAAAGAGAGAGTATTTAGTTCGATCAAAGTATATTTTGCTAAGGTTCAAAGATGTGTATAAATACTTTGTAGGAGGCTATTTGCTGAAGAAATTTGCCAACCCAAGAGATTTGATCCTCGGAAAGAAATTGATTCTTCCCCGAATAAGGTTATTCTGCCGTTGATCTTCCTTGATGAGGGGACTTTAATGACTTTCCTTGTACATGTCTCGATAGCGCCAACCTTTCTCCTTAAATCTTGGTCCTTCCAGAAATAGCAGTTTGATTGATCATCTTGCAAGATCTTCGATACTCTTTACTACATCAGTCAATCTTGGATTGATATCTTTGCCTTGATTGATTCCTTCAGTTTTGGACGCTATCCTTGATTCCCTTTGATTGATTCCTCCAATCTTGGATGCTTCCCTTGAGTTCCTATACCAAGAGAAAATATATTATTTTCATCATTAAAATTAAAACCTAACAATCTCCCCTTTTTTGATGATGACAAAATAATATATGTAAACATCATTGACTTCCCTGTATTTTACTCCCCCTCAATGAGTGCAGTTGACTTCCTCTAAATAGAGCTGTTGAGACTACTTTCTTTAGTCGACTTCTTCTGCAGGATCTATGGCTCCCCATCAAGAGTTGCTATGGAGACTTTCTTATATTAGTCAGCATATCTTCGCCTTCACTTACCCTCTAGTCGAATTTTCCCTGCATGTAACTGTACGAATACATATATCCTTTCTCCCCCTTTTTGACATCAGCAAAGAGGGGATAATAAAACAGACTATTTACTAAAACAGGATTTTAACATGATATGTCTGCAGAGTTATGGAAAAACAAAAGAAAAGAGAAAAATCATCCAACGACTGATTATCTAGTCCAAAAACAGCACAACAAAAAATATTGTCTAAAACTTCCACATTAATGACGCAAGAAATAGGTAAGAGTTGCAAATCGCCTCCTTCAATTGATCAAAGCTGACATTGGCTGAAACAGTCACTCTATCAAGCCTGTCGTGTACCTCCTTGAATGTTTTGACAACATTTTCCCTAACTCAGAGAACTGCAACTCTTATCTTGGAAACATCTGACATGTTTCTTTGGAAATAACATGAATGTCTCCAACAGTGGACTGAGTAGCAGCAATAAGATCTTTGATTGCAGATAGATGATTGCCAATGGCTCATAGTTTTTTAGCAAGGTCAGGATCACTAGGGTTAGGATGGGAAATAGAGGGTTTGGACTTTGAATCAGGTTGAGCATGCTTGACCTCTCATTCTTGTTTCTTAATCCGAGAGCCCTCACACACATATACCCCATACTCGCAAAAGCTCTGGAATTGTAAGATTTTGAAACAGAGATGGAAATATTATGGGCTTCTAGAATGTGAGTGATGGGCATGCCATAGGGCAGATAGTGGGATCACCAGAGCTTTCAATCATAAAATTGATGACCCAGGAGGACAATTTGATCTTGAGTTTAGTCACAAGGCAATAGACCAGAAAGGTATCTCTTAGAGAGAAGGTAGAGAAAGAGCCAGTACGAGAAAGCAAGGTAGTTTCAACAATGTGGTCCATAACACGAGTTTCAAAGCTAACATCACTTGGACCTAACTGGTTTGGGAGAGATTCAGATGAACACTCAACAATACACCATTTAATTTGATCAAAAGAGATTTCAAAATCATCAGACCAGGAATTTTTGAAAAGCATGGGGAAACCAGAACACTTACACTGAAAGATTGAATCAAACATGGAACAATCAAGAACAATACGCTATCCTAACACTAAGGATTCCAACTTATCAGACTTACTAGAGCAAAGATTTGCATAAAACATTTTCACAAGGGGTTCATAGACTTTAGGCGAAGGAACAAAATAGAATTTTGACCAGCCTTGGTAAACAAATAGATCTTTTACCTTAAAATTTAGGGCTTCCATGTCATCAAGGTCGACTACCCTCCCATGAGCGATTGGCTTATCTTTCAGAGCAATGAAAAAATCCCTATTTGGAGAACCCCAGAAATTTAAGTCAGACTCTAAGGAACTAGAGAGATCTATTTGACTTCTTTGGAGTAAAAGATTCAAGGGGTTCTTCCATAGGTCGTTTTCCCAAAGCTTTTTCTCCTAAAGTATGAGAATGATCTGAGAGATCAGCCTGAGAAGAGGCAAAACCTTCAGAATGATGTCTACTTGTTCTGGGGGATGAGAATGGGGTTTTGCTCTGGAACGAGTACTCTTTCTGATAGAGGCTGAGGGATTTTTAGAGTGTTTGGCCATTGAAGAGATTTGGTTGGAGAAATCTTTTGAGAAGGGTTTCTAGGCGATGGGGACGATGGAGATTGAAAAGAGGTTTCAGGCATTAAAAAAAGGGTTTCTGACAGTTGAGTACAAAAAAGGAAAGGGTGTCAGTTGATTGGACGTGATGATTGGTTTCCTTCTTTGAACTCTGCAACTAATGTGAATAGAGATGAAAAGAGAGGAAAATCGGAGGCGCAATTAATGATTAAAAAAAATTAAACATTAGGCATACAAAAAATAATAATAGCACATAGGTCCTAATATTAATGATTAATACAAATAATGCCAAGTAATTATCTTAAAAAGCAGAATCTTTCTTCTAGTAAAGGCTAAGTAAAAATATCCGCTAATTGATCAGTAGTTCCAACAAAAGATAGTTGTATGTTCCCTTTAAGGACATGATCTCTAATAAAATAATTCTTGATATCTATATGCTTTGCCCTAGAATGATGCACAGGATTTTTAGAGAGACATATAACACTAGAGTTATCACAGAAAATTGGAATAGGTTTAAAGGATAATTCATAGTCACCTAGTTGATGAGACATCCATATTAATTGTGCACAACATTGTCCAATAGCGATATACTCAACCTCAGTCGTGGATAATGCAACTGATCCTTATTTTTTACTGTTCCAAGATATCAGTTTTTTCCAAGTAATTGGCATGTTCCACTTGCATTTTTGCTGTCTTCATTATCACCTGCAAGATCAGCATCTGAAAAAACTTCTAGTTCAAGATTATTAGTTCGTGTATACCATAATCCATGAGAGACATTTCCAATAAGATATCGAATAATTCTTTTTACTGCTATAAGATGTGATTCTTTAGGAGCTGACTGAAACCTGGCACATTTACAGACATTAAACATAATATCCGGTAGACTAGCAGTTAGATAAAGAAGTGAGCAAATCATCCCAGGATACTTGGTTTCATCAACAGGATTTCCCTGTTCATCTTTGTCGAGACTTGTTGAGGGACTCATTAGTGTGCCAATAGCTTTGGCATTGTCCATACCAAACTTTTGAATCAGTTTCTTTGTATATTTTGTTTGACATATGGATGTTCCTTCTTCAGATTGTTGAATTTGAAGTCCAAAAAAGAACATGAGCTCTCCCATCATACTCATTTTGAACTCGCTTTGCATAAGATTTAAGAACTCCTTCGCACATAAGATGATTAGTACTACCAAAAATAATATCATCAACGTAAACTTGAATATTGAGATAACCTTCTGTGATCTTTTAATGAACAGAGTAGTATCTACTGTACCTCTTGTAAATCTGTTATCAATGAGAAATGAGATAAGTCTCTCGTACCATGCTAGTGGAGCTTGTTTCAGTCTATATAGTGCTTTGGTCAGTTTATACACATGGTAGAGAAACTTTGAATCCTCAAATCCATGGGTTGTTTCACATATACCTCCTCTTCAATAAAACCATTCAAAAAGGCACATTTAACATTCATCTGGAACAACCTGAATCTTTTAAATGATGCATATGCGAGAAGAATTCATATAGATTCCAGTCGAGCTACTAGAGCGAAGGTTTCGTCATAGTCGACTCCTTCTTGTTGCGAGTATCCTTGAGCAACTAGTATGGATTTGTTTCTTACAACATTTCCAGCCTCATTCAGCTTATTTCTGAAAACTCATTTTGTACCAATTACAGGAGCATTGTCAGGCTTGGGCATCAGTTTCCATACTTGATTTTTGTCGAATTGATCTAGCTCTTCCTGCATTGCTTGCCGCCAATTTGAGTCTCTCAGAGCTTATTCTATTTTCTTTGGCTCATCTGGGAAATCAATGCTATATTTGCTTTCTTCTTGAGAGCTCCTTTGGTTTTCATTCTTTCGCTTGGATCTCCTATGATGAATTTTTGAGGATATTCCGGTTCACTTCTCCATTCATTTGGACGAATAACCGGAGTAGTTGACTCTTTTGGAGGTTCTGGTTGACTGTTGCTGATCTCATTAATTGACTATATCATACCATCAGGTTTATTGGTCGACTCTTGAGATTTGCTTGTCTCATGAATTTGCTGCATTTGATCTTCATCACCTGCAGTATTTCCTTTCTGGCTGAAGTGTTATTCTCATCAAAGACAACATGTACTGATTCTTCTATACATAACATGTGTTTATTATAAATTCTAAAGGATCTACTATTCAAAGAATAACCCAGAAAAATACCTTCGTCACTTCTTGGATCAAATTTTTCAAGATTGTCCTTACCATTGTTATGAATGAAACACTTACTTCCAAATGGATAAAAGTAACTTATATTTGGTCGTTTACCTTTCCACAGTTCATAAGGAGTCTTTTTCAGGATGGGTCTTATGAGACATCGATTAAGAATGTGACACGCTGTATTTACTCCTTCTGCCCAGAAGTGATTTGGCAGTAAATATTCTAGTATCATAGTTCTTGGCATATCTTGTAAGGTCCTATTTTTCCGTTCAACAACTCCATTCTGTTGAGGCGAACTTGGAGTAGAGAAATTGTGAGTGTATCCTTGATCGTTGCAGAAATCTTCAAATGCTCTACTTTCAAATTCTCCTCCGTGATCACTTTGAATAGTTTTAATAAGATACTCCTTTTCTCGTTCAAACTTTTTACAGAAGATCTCAAAATTTTTCAATGGTTCATCTTTGTGAGATAGAAAAATCACTCAAGTAAAGCGTGAGTAATCATCAATATTAACAATTGCATATCATTTTCCTTCTATGCTAGCAGTTCTAGTAGGTCGAAATAAGTCCATATGAAGTAATTGAAAAGGCTTTGAGGTAGATACAACATCTTTATTTTTGAAAGAATTTCTAGTTTGTTTACCAATCTGACATGCATCACATACATGATTTCTAGAAAAATTGAGTTTGGGAAAACCAATAACTAAGTCATGCTTGGAAAGTTTTTATATCAAATACATGCTTGCATGAACAAGTTTCTTATGCCATAGCCAAGGATCATAAGATTTGGATGTAGAAGATATGACTATCTATATTTTCAAAACCATCAAGAATATAGACATTTCCATACCTTTTACCTGGGAGGATTATTTTACATGTCTCATCCTCAATAGCACAACCTGTTTTCTTGAACTTTAATTCATACCCTGAGTCGCATAGCTGACTTATTCTCAGAAGGTTGTAGTTAAGTCCGTAACAAGATAAACTTCAGTGATATCACAATTGTTATTGGAAGGAACTGTTCCGGTACCAAATATTTTTCCTTTTGAGTCATCACCAAATTTGACATTTCCTCCATCTATTTTTGTAACTTCCTTAAACATATTTTTGTCACCTGTCATGTGACTGGAACACGCACTATCCAAGTACCATTTTCCTTTGCGACTCCTTCTATGGTGTTCCTGCAAAATATAATTATCACTTCTTTTTAGGTACCCAAGCTTGCTTGGGTCCTTGTTGGTTAGTGTTGCTAGATTCAAGATTATTTTTGGGTTTCCAAATCCAACCTGAGACATTTGACTTCGAAATCGACAAAAGGAATATTTATGTCCACTTTTATTACAGTAGTGACACGTGGGACTTGACCCATTTTTGTATCTCCCATTTATGTTAGTACTAGTGTACTCTGTTCTATCTGGTCCTTTTCCAGTTGACTTATAAGTCGCCTGGTTTGAATTTACAGAACTATGACTGGTGGATTTTTGCATGCCATTGAGTTGCACTTGCAATTTATCAAACTCATCTTGAAGTACTTCTTGTTCAATCTCGCATACTTCAAGCTTGAGTTTCCAGTCTTTTATTTCTCTGTTGAGTCTCTTTATTTCATTCATCATTTTTTGAGACTCTTTCAAAGTAAGGTGAAGAATATCATGTAATTCATTACATCTTTCACAGTTATAAGGACTTACCTCGCTTGTTTCACCGTGTGCCATAAAATATTTCTCGTTGTCATCTTTGCAATCATCATCTGAGATGTCCTCGTCTGTCCAGCACCTTGAGAGCTTGTTCATGTCATTTTCTAAGATTGTCATGAAGCATAGATTTTCTATCTCTTCGTGCTCTGAACTGTCTTAATCACTCCAGCTTTCGAATGACTTGTTCTTGTTAAATCCTCTAGAGATCTTTCTTTTAAGCTCAGGACATTCAGCTTGAACATGCCCGAATCTTCCACATTCATAGCGCTTTCCATCATTTTTGTCTTGTTCATTCTATTGCCTAGTTTGCCTAGGTGGTATTCTACCTCTTTTAGCATTCCTGTATCTTCTCATTAAATCATCCATGTTCCTTGATACCATGGCAATTTCTTCTTGGAGAGATTCAGGGTCGTCATCAATGTCATTTTATGTTCTACCAATTGTAGCCTTGAAAGCAACTGTTTTCTTCTTCTCTTCTTGATTTGTCTTCTTGAGATGAGTTTTCTCGAAAGCTATAAGTTCGCCTCGAAGTTCATCATATGATAATTTTTTCAAACCTTGTGACTCAAGGGTAACTACGTTTGTCTGCCAAGTGGTGAGCGGACTTCTCAGAATTTTTCTAACTTGATCACCACTTGAGTAGGGTTTGCCAAAAGTTTTTAGATCACTGATGATTTTTCTAAATCTGGAAAACATTTCTTCAATAGATTCTTCTTCTTTCATCTGGAAAAGTTTGTAGTCATGGACCAACATGTCGATGTGAGTTTCTTTCATTTTACTGGTTCCTTCAAAAGTAACTTCAAATTTGTCCCACATCTCTTTGGCTGTATCACAACTAGAGATATTCTCATATTCCTCACCACTTATAGCATTATAGAGCAGATTTCTTTCTTTAGCATTAACTTGCACAACCGCCATTTGTTCATTAGTGTATTCATCTATATATTCAGGATTAGCGGGAGGTTGAGCAGCGGCTGGTAGTGGGTAATTTCCCTTTTTGATAAATCTCTATACCTTAACATCATAAGACTTTGCATATATTTTCATATGCACTTTTCAATGAGAGAAATATTTTCCATTGAAGTATGGTGGCCTTACTTGCGATGTTCCTTCCTGAAAGAGTGCCCCGACAATAACTTAATTTGCCATGATCTTTTCTCACAAGCTGCTAAGCACAAGAAAAAAATGTGAGCCTTGCTCTGATACCAATTGAAAGTACAAGAGAGGGTTGAATGGTATATTTTTAACTTTTTAAGTTGACTAGTTTTCTAATTAGTCGACTAGATGTAATAGCGAGATAATAAGAACAACAACATTAAGATGCAAAAATAAAATGCAGGAATTAAAGACACCAGAATTTTTATACTGGTTCGGATTCAATGTGAATCCTAGTCCAATCCCTATGGGTTGCAAGGGAGTTCTCTTTCAGTAAATATGTTTCTCGAGTACACAGTGAATGATGTGATTTACACCAATGGCTCAGTTTCTACGACACTCGTTTCTCTTTGATACAATGTTTCACCAGTGTTTTTCTCTCTTTCTTCTCTAAATTGTTATACAACAGATCTAGTATTGCTACAATGCTTGTTTGCAGTAGAACAAAGAGAGGGTATTTGGTTCGATCAAAGTATATTTCACTGAGGTTCAAAGATGTGGATAAATACTCCGTGGGAGGCTGTTTTCTTAAGAGATTTTCCAACCCAAGAGATTTGATCTTTGGAAAGAAATTGATTCTTCCCAAGAATAAGGTTATTCTGCCGTTGCTCTTCCTTGATGAGAGGACTTTAATGACTTTCCTTCTACATGTCTCAATAGCGCTAGATTTTCTCCTTGAATATTGGTCCTTCCACAAATAGCAACTTGATTGATCATCTTGCAAGATCTTCGATACTCTTTACCGCGGCAGTCAATCTTGGATTGATATCTTTGCCTTGATTGATTCCTTCAGTTTTGGACGCTATCCTTGATTCCCTTTGATTGGCTAGTGAGAATAGAACCAATGACCTTACAACATTTTTGAACCCCCTTAACCACTAAGCTATGCTTTTGGGTTGTGTCAAAATGATTCAAAACATAATATATATAGGTAAAAAATAAACTTTACTTTTTTATATACAGTGTAATTTTTCGATCAAGGGAGTTCGGGTGAACACCCTTCCGCCCCTAAATCCGCCCCTGCAAACATCATGTGGAAGGGAGACGCAGACATACATTAATCAGTACATTGAAATTAAACACTTTTAGTATACGGAGATTGGGGGCTTATTGTCACGACTCAAATTTTCGAGCTCAGAGATCGTGATGGCGCCTAACACCACACTTGCTAGGCAAGCCAATGTTAGAAATCGAATAATTTATTTCCTTAATTTATTACTTAAGAACAAACAAATAACTTTCAAAGGAACTCAATTAGAATAATTCCCAACAACAATAAAATAAAATAATAATGATAACCATTTAAATAAAATGGATCACGAACTAATTATGTAAACAACTCTAAGACTATCCCAGGGTCTGGTGTCACAATCCACGAACTACTAAAGAATACTACAAATAATGGCTGAAAGAAATGGTATAACTGTTCTGAATATACTAAAACATTTTTATAAAAATAGGAGAAGACTCTCGGGATCTGCGAATGCCGATAGATATACCTCGTGTCTTCGAATAAATAGATGGCTGCTCTAAAAATCTCTACTGCTGGCTAGTACTTGGATCTGTACAAAAGAGTGCAGAGTGTAGTATCAGTACAACCGACCCCATGTACTGAGTAAGTGCCGAGCCTAACCTCGGTGAAGTAGTGACGAGGCTAAGGCGGGGCTTTAACAATAAACCTATGGTATTAATATATATATGATAACACAATAAAATAATTCTACACGAACAAGAAAATATATCTGAGA
>ML302031.1:14567-63418 GCA_005239505.1 Nicotiana paniculata | reverse complement strand
ATATATATATTTATTTTTTCAAAGTATATATATATATATATATACCTATGGGTTCGGGGTTCGATATTTTGAGGCCCAGTGGCACCAAACTAACATTAATAATTATTTGTGTCAAATTCAATATTTTAAATTTCGTGTAGAATTCCTCTCTCATTATGTATATTCATTTATGCTTTCAGTAGCTTGCTTTGTAGCTTCTTCGTTTTGTTTTCTTATTAGTCAATGTTTAATTCAGTAGCTTCTTGTTTAGTCTAATAGCTTCTTTTTAATCTAGTAGTTTCTTTTTATGTTTAAGTGGTCAATAAACCTTTGGTTTTCTTAATGTCACGATTCTTTCCTAAGGTAGTTCCTATGTGAACCGGGTGACTCTTCCCAACGATGGATGGCGTGACAATCTTTTTAAGGGATTGAGTCCGTTTTTGGTGTTTAGGTAAGAATAGTAGTAATAATGAATAAAAAGACCTAATTGAGTCAGACTCGAAGAGTCAAACATGTTTCACTTGGTAGTAACACACTTAACTACGTGCTTATGATTAAAAATAAGTTTTTTTTGGAAAGAAATAGCTCTAGTTAGTGACCTTCTAACTCTTGTGTTGACTTAAGCAATCATCGAGTGGTTTAGTCGAACCATAGTGATTTTCAATCTTCAATATGGTCGTTATGGGACCTCGACTCTATCCTCTTTAACTATCGAGTTGTGTTAGAGGTGAGATATTTTTGTTGCAAGTCCAAGTACCCGTGCGAATGGTCTAGAACTTTCCCCGAATGTATTTCGAGGCGAAATATTAATTTTTGCTTAGCTTAAGAAGTGGTTGTAGGCTCTTCTTGAAACGCTTGAAATATTCCATGGCCCACCAATTTTGTTATCCCTAGTCAACCCAATTGACCCTAAAACCTTTTTTTTCATGTGATAACTATGTTACAAGTCTTTAACCGTTTTGTTGTGACCCCTTCTTGGCACCTGAGCTTTCCTTAACACTCTTGAGAAACAATCGGCTAAAAGCGTAAGTTTGGGAGAGAGACGAAGAGTTTGAAAAAGGTATCAAGGCACCAAAAGAGAAAAGAAATGAAGAAAAGAAAAGGCAAGAAAATAAAAGAAAGAACGAAAAAAAGAAAAATGCAAAAAGAAAGTGAATAAGTTGAAGCATTAAAGGGATTCAAAGAAAAGTAATTATGCAAAGCAGGGAGAAAATAAAGAAGGAGAAAATGAATATCAAGACCAAGAAAGAGTGATGTTAAGTCTCTCTAGTTCCCCTAAGGAAAAAGAAAATGCCTCAAAGAGTTGGCATAACATGAGCCGATAAGAGAAAATGGAGTGCTTAAGGAAAGTGAACCCGTTCTATTGCAACATATCTAACCGTAGTCCAAAAGCCTTCATTGAAATCCGAAAAGATCCATGCGTGATTTAAAGCTGAGTGAACTTACATTAGTGGTGATATACATGAGGGGCAAGCATATGGCACTTAGAGTCGTGCTTGTGATATTCTTTTGAGAGAGATGCGCGAATCTTTCACAAATCTTCGAATTGAGTGTTACATTCTTAAGTGAGATATGCTAGCGGAGTATAGAGTAGGAGGAATTTGGGATCCACAATGAGCTACATGAAATATCGAGCTTCCTTGATGAATAAAGACAACTCTTGATACCCAAGTGTCACATTAGAACTATTTGTGCTTAAAAGTTCAAATCATTGCCTTGTTGATAATTCAAAAGTGTTGTGGGTAACTGTTGGCCCCAAATTGATGTATGATTGATGCACCTTTGATTAGCTGGAATAGCTCGTAACTTGTGGAGGTGGGAATTAAGTTATTTTCTTGAGGACAAGCAAAAACTTATATTTGGGGAATTGATAAGTGGGGATTTTGACTACGTATTAGCGCCTTTTAGCTTTCATTTGAGTCCAAAAGCATTTAATTGTGTTCCCGAAAACTGATGAAATATGCTTAATTGCACGACTATTGAAAAATGAGCCTCCAAGATGAAATCTAACTCAAGAAGGAGTGATCTGGACTCAAGGACAAAAACAGATACAAAAGCTTAAAGTGTGGACCGCAGAATATCATCCGCGGCCGCAGATTGTGTAGAAGAACTTATCAGAGATCTGTGAGAAGTGAGGTTCGCACATGAAATATGCGGTTGTAGAATCAAGGCAAGATCAAAAGTTCAAAGAACATGCATATCAAAGTTCAACGGAAGTGCGGACCGCATAATTATTATGTGGCCGCAGAAGATAAGCTATGCGGCCGTAGTTGCATTTGTGCGGTTCACAAAAGAGCCATGTGCAACCTCACTTAGAATGTGCGGACTGCAGAAAGAGAGAGATGTGGTCGCGATTCAGAATTGTGCCACCGCAAGATTCCAATTCTGTTAAGCTGAAGCCAAGTGCGGACTGCACATGGAATTGTGCGGCCGCAAAACCTCCGAAAAGGCATTTTTGTCCAAAAATTCCAGCTCTGTATAAATAGAAGAGTTTCACTTTTTAGGTCAGTTTTTGACATCAGCATCTACAATAGCCATTTTGAACATAGATTTCATTATTTTAATATCAATATGGTTTTAATTATCATTTCTTCTTCTATTTCTTCTATTTTAAGCATGCGTAGCTAGATTCTCACTAGAGTTGTGAACCAACTCTAGAGTGTAAACCTAATGGGTGTTTGATTTATTGTTTGTTTATGGTTGGATGTTTATTATTTAGCCTTATTCTTGATTTTAATTGTAGAATTAGTTATTGCAAAGTTCATGCCTATTTGACTTGGTCTCTACTTGAGAAAGAGAGACTTATTCTAAGAAAATTTAGCTAACAAGAAATTGGATTATTCAAGAGAATGATAGTCCAATTAAGGAGTTGAACCTAGAGGTAGTAAAACCCGACTTGAGCTTTGTATCAACCGTTTTGTTCAATACCCATTGGACTTGAGAAAGCCAAATTGGGCAAAACAACTCTCTCACCGAGAGGTATTGAGTGGGTACTCGAGTGTTGATAGCTATAATATACCCCGACCAATAAAACAAGCTTTAAATTTTACAACCCATTAGGCAAATACCTAGGTGAAGGTCATAGCCCTAGGTCTTCTGAGTCCGGAACCAAATTAATTCCTTTTTGGCACAAACAACGAAAATAGGTAGGGGAAAAAAAGGAGAACATTTCTATGTATAACGCCCAAAAATTGGGCGCTATACATTAACGGTAACTGTGTCGTTGTATAACGCCCAGTTTTTGGACGTTATACCTGAAAAGATGACACGCCCAGGTATAGCGCCCAAAAGCCCGGCGCTATACCCCTTATTTTAAAAATTGAATCGTCTTCTTCAAGACGCCTTTTTGCTTCTTAATTTTTTTATCATCTTCTTCTTCTTTGGTCCCCCCCCCCCCCATCCCCGCTGCCCCACTTCATTTTTTTCAAAAAAATTATGGGTCCCTCCGTCACACAAAAGGTGAAGAACGTAGGTCCCACTTTCGAGTAGAGCTTCGTATTATTGTGGGTTCTCACTTCCGGGGTCAAATTTTCAATTTATTTGCTTTCCGAAAATTTTAAATCGAGGTATTTCGGTTTATTTTATGTTGAAACTTTTATAATAATGCATATTAGTTGATTTGTATGTATTATATTTCGTTTTGTGTTTTTTTTGCGAAACTAGTATGTTAAATTTATCCGGACTTAATATTAGTGGTTTATAAAAAATATAAATTTGTCAAACAAATTTGTCTGTTAATATCCGGATTTATATATATATGTGTTTTCATGTCGTTTTAGATTATATTAGTGTTTTAGATTATTTTTTTGCGTAGTAAAATCTAGACCTTTTTAGCGTAGTAAAATGTAGACCCTTTTAGCGTAGTAAAATGTAGAGCCTTGTAGCGTAGTAAAGTGTAATATTTTAGTGTAGAATTCCTTTAGTTTAAGTATCTTACATAATAAAAAGAAAAAGGAAGAATATATACATCAATAGAGAGAGAGAAGAATATATACATAATAAAAAGAAAAAGGAAAATGTTATCAGTTATTACAAACCAAATGTCAAATCATCCAAATATCAAATAAACTCCACCCCCAGAATAAAAATAAGCATTGTCCCCAATGCTTAACAAAATAAGAATAAGGAAAGGTAAGAGTAAAGAGGACACCCTATGTGGCCTTGTACATCTTTCTGTCCATAGCAGCGTCACCGCTCTTAGCCTCCTCTAACTGGATCTCATCATCCTCGGCTCTCGGAGTAGCTGGGTTAGGGAACATCTGTCGCACCGCCTTAGCAGTGTCGGCATCCAGGTCTGGCTCCTCAGACCGGCCAGATGGTGCTGCTGGATTTACTGGTGCTATTGCATCTGTCTCCATGAGCATATCAAATGGAAGGTCCCCAGTGGCTGCTATCTTGGTCACCTGTCTCCTCAGTCTGTCTAATGATTTCTTGGATGCCTGAGATTTCTTCATCTTCTTTACCTGCTTCCCAAGCTCCTCCATTACTGCTCCATGTGCTACCAAAGTGTTCATGATGGTCTGTTGGTTTCCAAAATGTTCTTCAATGTATCCTCCACTGTTAGAGGAATCTGAGGTGTCGGGGTAGAGGTCTGGGCTGCAACATCACTAGATAACTTAGACAGCTTTGCAGTAGCTGTCTGCATCCACTTGTTGAGGCTCGCTAGTGTTTGGGAGACTCGCAGCGTTGATAGTGGATGAGCGAGCATAGGCACCAGCCTCAAAGTCGAGGTAGAGGGAATTGATGTTGAAGGCCCTGAAGAAAGAGGTGGAGGCATGGCAGCTGCACTGGTAGAAGGCACTACTGAAGTGAAGGCATGTCTGCTGACTCTTCCGCTACCACCAAAGGCTCATCAAACTGGCCCACAGTAGTAGTCGACTGACCCTTATTCTTCGGGTTCCTAGGGTCCTTCATAGAATACCAAGTGAAAGGTTTCTTTTCCCGAACCATTGTGTCAAAAAATTTTGGCTCCACCCCTGCTTCCGTAAGGTACTCCGTGATAGTGTTGGGATACAGGTAGTAGTTGTCACCTTGCCTGTCAACAATAGACATGTTGGCCGATATCACGACACCCACATTGATTAGGTACCCCGCCATGATAGAGTCAACTAGCAATGCCCACGGGATTGGGAGATGAGGGCTCCGAAGCCTGACTGTCACCTTCTGAACCCTCAGAAGTGCTCTCAGAGCTGGAAGGCTTGTCTCGGGGTTAAAATCTTCCCTGAGGCTGTTGTGTCTGTGATTGAAAAACGGTTGCTCTTGCACTGAGTCACCCTATGATGCTTCCCTAGACAGGACATAAGAACTTGATTCAGAGGGCTCTGCAGCTCTACCTCGGCCAGCTGTCGCCTTTCTAGATATAACTTTCTGAAGGGCTAGGGGTAAAATGCTCTTACCTCGTCCTCAGGAAGGTTCACCCCTCCCCTTTGATGTATCACCATGACCACGTGATCTAACCATATTCTGCACAAAACAACATCAAGAGTCAGTTCTAGTTCAAGTGTAGGTAAGCAGAAGGTTGGAGAACAAAACATGTTGCAGGGTGGGGAAGTGTGATCCGCACAATTGTAAGTGCTGCCATAGGTTGGGTTGTGCGGACCGCACAATCTGAAAGTGTGGCCGCAGAGATGAAACTGCGGTCAGCATAATTTTTAGTGCAACCGCACATTTTAAGTGCGGGCCACACATTTTTGAGTGTGGTCGCACAGTGAATACCTTAAAAATGGAAACTATGTGAAAACAGAGAATGCCTCGATCTGCGCCTGCACACACTTTTCTGCGGCGGCGGTTGAATTTCTGCGGACCGCATAATCTTGACAAACCAGATGCCCTAACCTATACTTCTATGGATCGCACAATTCCTTGTGTGGACGCACATTTCAAAAATCAATCGGGAAGATTTCTTTAAGGTTTCGATATTATGCACAAATTGAACATGGTAGTAGCGATTAAACATTATCAACCAAATACCCATTCCCTAAATAGCAATTAGGAGTTTACCGAAAAGATATTACACCCCACATAGATATGAAATTGACAAATGGTCTAAAATAACTAATAAATTATAAACTAACTAAGAAAATTGAAGAATTCTAGAAATGATTTGAACATACCAGTGATGAAGTGGTGTTAAGGAATGATCAAAGATGCATAATTAAGTGGCAGATGATTGACTCAGTAGTGTGCAAGATTTTAGCCTTTGTTTTAATTTCTCAGAGATTTGAAAGTCCCAACAGTAGCCTTAGGACTACTATTTATACTATACGGGATTGGCTAAGGTTTCAAGAGATGAGTGCGGCCTCAGAATACCTTCTGTGGTCCGCACTCTGTTACCTGTTGTTCAATTTCCCTCTATTGATCTGCGGTCCTCAGAATTACGTGTGCGATGGCAGATTTTGGTACGAATCGCAGATAATTTCCTTGTGCAGCCGCACTTTGGCAATTTCTCTGACAAGCAAACTTTAGAGAGTTTGCATTTTTCCATCTCAAGTTGGTGGCCGCAGTTGCCTTCTGCTGCAGCATTCAAAATTGTGCGGTCTGCACAATACATGTGAGGTCTATTTTTTTCCATATTTAGCCAATTTTCTGAGTGCAGTTCCTGTAAAGCACACTTATTCTTGCAACACACTTCAAAACTCGTTAGCACCAAATAAGACCTAAAGAAGAAGATCAAGTAAAAGAAACAAGAAAAATAAACATAGGTTGCCTCTCAAGAAGCGCCTGACTTAACGCCGCGGCACGACACAGATTACCATCACTTGAAATGAATTACCTCCACGACATGGCCATCACCAGCTCTTTCGAGGTGATGCTTCACCTGGTGACCACTGACTCTAAACACTTCATCATTTTTATTTTTCAAGTCCAAAGCACCAAAGGTTGTCATACCCACAACCTCAAACGGGCCACTCCATTTAGACTTCAACTTTCCGGGAAACATCTGTAACCACGAATTGAACAACAACACAAAATTATCTTCAAACTCTTTGTTCCAAATGTACTTGTCATGAAGATATTTTATCTTCTCTTTGTATAAGGATGAACTTGTGTATGCATGATACCGAAACTCATCCAACTTTGTTCGAATGTGCCATCCTTAAGCTGGCGGCGACATCTCACTCAAGATTCAACTTCTTTAAAGCCCACATGGCTTTGTGCTCAAGTTCCACTGGAAGATGACAAGCTTTTCCGAACACCAACCGGTATGAAGACATTCCGATAGGTGTTTTTTAAGCCGTCCTATAATCCCATAAAGCATCATCAAGTTTCTTGGACCAATCTGTCCGGTTAGCATTCACTGTTTTGGACAAAATACTCTTTATCTCTCGGTTGGATACTTCCACTTGACCACTTTCTTGTGGATGATAGGAAGTCGTGACTTTATGAGTGACACCATACTTGTTGAGTAAGGTGTCGAAATCTTTGTTGCAAAAACGTGATCCCCCATCAGTTATGATAGCCCTTGGAGTACCAAATCTTGTGAAAATATTCTTCTTCAAAAACGCCACTACACTTCTCGCTTTATTGTTGGGTAGAGCAACGACCTTAACCCATTTGGACACTTAATCAACCGCTACCAAGATGTAGGTGTTTCTACAAGAACTCACAAAGGACCCATGAAGTCAATACCCTACACATCAAAAATATCAATCTCCAAAATGGTTGTGAGGGGCATCTCATTTTTCTTTGAGATTCCACCGGCCCTTTGACATTCATTACAATGCTTGACTAGATCACTTGCATCGTGTGGGCCAATAGAAACCGCAACTTAGCACTTTGGCCGCCGTTCTTGCTCCACCATGGTGACCACCATATGGCGAAGAATGAAAAGCCCCAAGAATTTCAACTTATTCCTCCTCCTGTACACATCTTCTAATCAATCCATCCGTAAAAATCCAAAAAAGGCACGGTTCATCCCAATAATAGTCTTAACAATCCCGTTTGAGCTTCTTCCTTTGGTTTGAAGAGAACTCATTCGGTATGATACCACTTGCAAGGAAATTTTCTAGATCCGCGAACCATGGCACCTCTTTCACTGAAATAGCCAAGAGTTGATCATTGGGGAAGGAGTCATTGATTTCAAGGCCATCATGAGGCCTCCCCTCCCTCTCCAAACGAGACAAGTGGTCCGCCACTTGGTTTTCACTTCCTTTTCGATCTTGTATGTCTATATCAAACTCTTACAGCAGAAGCACCCATATCATCAAGTGGGCTTTGGAATCTTTATTTCTCATAAGAATGAAGTTCTACATGATCCGTATGGACAATTACTTTTGCACCCATAAAGTATGGGCGGAAATTCTCAATAGCAAACACAATGGCAAGAAGCTCTTTCTCCGTAACGGTGTAGTTGACTTGGGCACTACTCATGGTCTTACTTGCATAATAGACCGGATGAAAACTCTTGTTGATGTGTTGCCCCAAAACAGCCCCTATCACTACATCACTTGCATCACACATGAGCTCAAAACCAACACTCTAATTTGGAGCGGTGATAATGGGAGTAGTAGTCAACTTGAGCTTTAGCAATTCAAAGGCTATCATGCAATCATCATTTGAATGGAACTTAGCATCTTTCTACAAAAGCTTGCACAACGGGTTCACCACTTTAGAGAAGTCCTTGATGAAACGCCGGTAAAATCCCGCATGGCCTAAGAAACTCCGCACGCCTTTCACTGAGGTTGGAGGTGGAAGTTTAGAAAGCACCTCAATTTTTGCCTTGTCGAAATCAATGACATTTTTTGAGATCTTGTGGACAAGGACAATGCCTTCCTCGATCATGAAATGACATTTCTCTCAATTGAGCACCAAGTTTGTTTCTTCACATCTTGCCAACACTTTATCCAAGTTTTCGAGACAATCATCAAAAGAATTCCCGACCACTGAGAAGTCATCCATGACGACCTCAAGGTAATCCTCCATCATGTCCATGAAGATCGCCATCATACACCTTTGAAAAGTCAATAGTGCATTGCACAACCCAAATGGCATTCGCTTAAAAGCGAAAGTACCATAAGGACATGTAAAGGTAGTCTTCTCTTGATCCTTCGGGCAATAATAATTTGATTGTAGCCGGAATACCCATCAATAAAACAATATAAATCACGGCCCGCCAATCTATCAAGCACTTGGTCTAGGAAGGGAAGTGGAAAATGGTCCTTCCTTGTGACTTTGTTGAGCTTACGATAGTCCATACACACTCTCCACCCAGTCACCGTTCTTGTAGGAGTCAACTAATTCTTATCATTGGTGACCACCGTCATGCCTCCCCCCTTCTTTGGGACACATTGAATCGGAGAAGTCCATGAACTATCGAAAATGGAGTAAACAACCCCGACATCCAACCACTTGATGATCTCCTTTTTGAAAACATCTTGCATGGCTTCGTTGAGTGTCCTTTGATGTTCAATAGATGGTTTGGCACCTTTCTACAAGTTAATCTTGTGCATGCAAAATGCGGGGCTTATCCCCCGAATATCCGCCAATGTTCATCCAATAGCCTTCTTCCACTTTTGTAGCACCGCCAATGTAGAGTCTACCCGTATGTTACTTAAACAAGAGGAATGAATAATTTGGTAAAGTAGAAGAAAGGCCAAGAAATTCATACCTAAGATGTGGAGGCAATGGCTTCAACTCCAAAATGGGAGGCTCCTCGATTGAGGGCTTTGTTGGAGGAGTTGTCCTATTTTCAAGATTCAAGGACAATTTGCGGGGCTCAAAAGTGTACGACCACATTCCTTGCAACGAGTTGACACATTCCATGAAGCCATCCATCTCGTCATCATCAAAGTTGAGCAACACAGCCTCCAATGTATCATCAACATTCATCATGAAACTTTTTTAATCTACAATCACATCGGTCTCCAAGTCCACGAAAGAACACACCTCTTTGCTATTGGTTGCCGCATGGACTTACATACATGGAAAACCACTTTTTCATCACCAACCCGGAAGGTAAGTTCTCTGGCTTCAACATCAACTACAACCTTCCCTGTATCAAGGATAGGTCTACCAAAAATAATTGGTACCTCATAATCAACCTCACAATCAAGAATGACAAAATCCGCCGGAAGAATGAATTTATCAACACGAACTAACACATCTTCAATCACTCCCCATGGTCTCTTCATAGTATGGTCAGCCATTTTCAATCTCATAGATGTGGGTCTTGGTTTCCCAATTCCCAGAGACTTGAAAACCGAATAGGGCATAAAACTGATACTTGCCCCAAGATCACAAATAGCTTTTGTAAACTTGGCACTCCCAATGGTACAAGGAATCGTGAAAGCGCCGGGATACTCCAACTTGGGATCCATTGAATGCACAATTGCACTCATTTATGAGTCATTTTTATAGTTTCAAAATTCATCAATCGCTTCTTTGTCACTAAATCCTTCATAAACTTTGCATAACTAGGCATTTTCTCTAAGGCTTCAACCAATGACACATTGATAGATAGGCTCATCATCCTGTCAATGAACTTTTTGAATTGATTCTCTCCATTTTAGGCATTGGTGCCTTAGACTTTTGCACTACCGGTTCTGATATGTCAACTATGTGATCCTTAGACGGGTTTACTTCCTCTTGAACTTCCTCCACATTGTCATCAATATCAATCCACACTTTCTCATTTGCTTTCACCACATTGTTCGGGGTCTCATTTTCTTGAACCACTTGCTCACCATCCACAAGTTTCCTTTGATTCGAGGTGGGTACATCCCCATATTTTCCACTCCTTGTAGTAATGACCATGGTATGTCTCGTGTTGTTTCCACCCTTTGGGTTCACCACCATGTCACTTGGTAGTGCCCCCTTAGATCGAGTGTTTAGGGCTTGAGAGATTTGCCTCATTTGGACTTCCAAGTTTCGGATAGATGTATTGTGAGAGGCAAGTTGGGCATCAGAGTCGGTATTATTCTCCATCATTTGCTTAAACATGTTCTCAATTCTTCCCACCTCATTGTTGGAAGAATTTGGAACATGGGAAGGGTAAGGAGGCAGATTCCTCGGTTGTTGATACATCGGGGGCCTTCGAAAACCCGAACCCCGATTGCCTTGATTATTTTTCCATCCCCCTTAGTTGTTGCCTCCCCAATATCCTTGATTATTTCCACTCCAATTGCCTTGGTTATTTCCACCACTCCAATTTCCTTGATTTTTGTTATTCCAATTCCCATGATTGTTGCCACCATTCCAATTACCTTGGTTGTTAGAATTCCAATTCCCTTGATTACCATGAGGTCGCCATTGTTGTTGATTCGAGCCTGGAGAGTTTTTTCTTTTCCCTTGAAAGTTGTTCACATATTGCACTTCCTCCTCTTGTTTGTTATAAGATTCATCTTAATCAACCCCACTATCTTCTTGCACATAATTCTTCACTCGGTTTTTCACTTGTAGACCTTTGGGCCTTCTTTTGTTCACCATCATACTAACTCCCTCCATGGCATTGACTTGCTTAGGATTTTTCACTTGTTGAAGTTGAGGTTTGGCTAATTGATTCATTGTGGTGGTCAACTCGGCAATGGCTTGACCATGGGCATGCAATTCTTTATGTAGGTGAATCACATTTGGATCACCTTGAGGAACATTTGCTCTACTTTTCCATGCCGGTGAAGTATCCGCCATTTCATCTAAAATCTCACAAGCTTCCGCGTACGGCATTGTCATGAAGTTTACACTGACAACTTGATTAACTATGCATTGATTGGTAGTATTGATCCCTCAATAGAGAGTTTTTTGAATCATAGCCTCCGTCATGTCAATATTTGGGCACTCTTTGACCATAGTTCGGTACCTCTCCCATATTTCATGTAACGGCTCATTAGGCTCTTATTTGAATGCTAGAATCTCATCTCTAAGAGTATCCATATGCCCGGGAGAAAAGAACTTGGAAATAAATTTCTCCACCAATTCATCCCATATATGGATGGAATGATTTGGCAATCTTTCTAGCCAATCCAAGGCTTTCCCCCGTAGAGAGAAAGGAAATAGCCTCGACCGTAAAGCATCTTCGGAGACGTTTGTCTGTTTACTCCCCCAGCAAGTGTCCATAAACCCCTTCAAGTGATTGTATGCATTTTGACTCGGAGCCACGGTGAAGAATCCAATCCCCGTTGCTATAACAATGTGAGCATTACATTCACGATTTGAAATTTGCCCGCCCTAATGCGGCGCAGAACAATGGCACTTTCATACCCTTCATTCGGTAAGACCCGGTGTGGAGCCTCTCTTAGTGGAGGTGGGGGTGGAACTGGGATGTTTTCTTGAGGCGCTCGACCTCTTCTATTTACTTGAGGTTCAAGAGGAACCTCTTCAACTTGGTCATCTTCAATGTCCACATCCCCCAAAGGCATGTTTCCGAGTTGATCATTGTTGTTTGACATTATAGTACCTACAACTGATTCACACAAATCAGTAACAAGGAAGGAAAAGAAGACTATTCACGCACAAAAACAAATATATAGCTATATCCGTTTTAGCTTCCCGACAACGACGCCAAAAATTGATCTAGTCCAAGTCACACCTCTATTTGAGGTTATGAAACAGTTGATGCAATAGTAATACACAACAAGGAGCCAGGGTCGATTTTTCATAGGGAGCTTGAATGGGACTTAAGAGTATATACTATAGTGAATGAGCTTGAATTATCTAAAATTACACTTCCACAAAATTGGTTTGTTTCTAAGTCTAATTTAAACTAAGATTAACAACTAAGAATTGAAACTAGGACATTGTTTTTGTTGTTTTTCAAATGATATAAAATACCTAGGGCTATGACCTTCACCTAGGTGTTTGCCTAACGGGTTGTAAACTTTAAAGCTTGTTTTATTGGTCGAGGTATACTATAGCTATCAACACTCGAGTACCCACTCAATACCTCTCGGTGAGAGAGTACTTTTGCCCAATTTGGATTTCTCAAGTCCAAATGGGTATTGAACAAAATGGTTTATACAAAGCTCAACCCGGATTTTACTATCTCTAGGTTCAACTCTTTAATTGGGACTATCAATCTCTTGAATAACCCGATTTCTTGTTAGCCAAATTTTTCTAAACTGTCTCTCTTTCTGTTACATCCCGTACTTTAATATTAGGATAAGTCGTAGTAATCCACATGAGTTCGAGGGGACTATGTCTATTAGGAGTTTTAAGACATTATTATTATGAGACCCCATAAGTTTAATAACCGTGATACCATTATATACATATTGATATGGTATTTTGAGTGATATATTTTAGTAAAACAGTTTGAAAATAATTATGATTTTATATAATTATTAATATTACTACTTTCAATTATACACATATATGAGAAAGTTTATGAGATTTTCTTTGTTGTAAAGATAGAAATTATTTTTCACACAAGAAAAGAAGTATATCTTTTTACCATTTTAAGAATTAAGCATACGAAAATTTGTACTCTTTATGTGAGATTAGAAAAAAATTAGAAGTTGAGAAAATATGTGCTTCTTTTAACATGGATGTTTTAATAAAATAATAAATATGTATTGATTTTATAGGGTACCATGCTTTATTAATATTTTTAATATTTTAGTAGTAATACTTTAATGTTACACCTCGTAGTATTACGTCGATGTTATGCCCGGAGTAAAGAGTGATTAATTATAATATTACTAAGCCTAGCAAGATAGCATGTAGGGTATATACATATAGTATCTTAATATCCCTTATAGATACGGATGAAACTTACCAATTTAGTGGATTCTACCTAACATTGTCTTATGTATCCATATGCTTTTGAGATAAGCATTGAATTAAATAAGTGGGATGCACCTCCTATTTAATTTAGTCTAGAGACAATCCAAATTACTACTATATATACATATATATATATATATATATATATATAGTAGTAATTTGGATTGTCTCTAGACTAAATTAAATAGGAGGTGCATCCCACTTATTTAATTCAATNATATATATATATATATATATATATATATATATATATATATATATATATATATATATATATATATATATATATATATATATATATATATATAAGATTTCAAGTAATACTATTTTTAATTAAAAAAAGGCATGATGCTTGAGAAATCTTGTCGGCAGCAAAGAAAAACTATGTCTTTTATCTCAAAGTTCGATTACTCAAATTCACAAAGAAGGCAATTGAACTTCAAGTTTCTTATAGTGCGTAACTTAGATACCTCGTATTTATGGACTACTAATATACCACATGACCATGATAGTGAAGTGTACAAAGTGTGTTAAAAGTGAGTAGAATTTTAAGTAATTATAGATAATTTTTAATTATGCGGGTAATTGATTAATTACCGAGTAGCGAGGTATTACCTAATTAATTAATACATTGTTGGATAAGAGTCATCCACCCCATAACGTGGCAGCTCCCCCCCTCCCCCCCAATTCCTACATTGTGACTATTACCTTCACTAAACTAGATGGCCATATTAAGCAACAAACACATGTTTGTGCCTTATCTATCATTTTGAATTTGTTCATGTTATTTCTTCAGCTTTTTCTTATATACCAATTTCAAAAGTGAAAATCGTTGTTCCCCTATTTTTTCATGTACCCAATAATATATCTTGATTGGTAGTCTGGAATTTAACTGGGGTTTAAGGTTAACAATTTTCAAATCCAATTGACCTATTGTCATGCTCGTAGAGGTGGTTGTTTAAGGTGATTGAGCAAGCAAGAGTTCAAAATTTATTTATTTTTTAAATGAAGATTCATTTTCCTAATGAAAGAGTTCAGCTTGATAGGAATGAAATCTTGCGGCAAGACAATTCAGAACCGCGACCGCATCTCTCTCTTTCTGGGGTCCGCACATTTCTGAGTGTGGTTGCACGTGGCTCTTTAGCGGACCTTGCAAATGCAACTGTGACCGCATAACTGATCTTCAGCGACCGCACAATGATTGTGCGGTCCGCACTTCCGTTGAACTTGATATGCTTGTTCTCTGAACTTTTGATCTTACCTTGCTTCTGCGGTCGTATATTTCATGTGCGGACCGCACTTCAAACAGATCACTGATAAGTTTTGCATAATCTGCGGCCATAGATGATATTTTGCGGTCCGCACTTTAAGCTTTTGTGTCTGTTTTTTTCCTTGAGTTCAGATCACTCCTTTTTGAGTTAAATTTCGTATTGGAGGCTTATTTTCCAATATTCCTGTAAATTAAGCATATTTCATCAGTTTTCGGGAATACAATTAAACGCTTTTGAACTAAACCAAAAGCTAAAAGGCGCTAATAAGTAGTCAAAATACCAACTTATCAGGGGGTACCTCGTCTAGGTATCGATTAAGGTTTTGGTAATGTAATAGATGAGAGATTGCGTACCTTTATCTTCTCAGACCAGGATCGTGCTCACTGCCACTTCAGATACGGCGAGGTAGACGAGGAGTCGTTCCCAAGGTTCCGCTTTGGGAAGCAACAACGGTAATGACAAGTAATCCTTTAACTCCTTCAGAGCTTGGAGGCACTCGTAAGTCCACTGGAGCCTGTTGTCCTTCTTGAGTACGCCGAAAAACTTATGGCATCTGTCGAATGATCGTGGGATGAATCTCGATAGGGCAACGATACGGCCAGTCAGTCTCTGAACCTATTTTTTGCTGGTTATGTGCTCTGGTATTCCTTCTATGGCTTTGATTTGGTCGGGGTTGACCTCGATTCCTCGTTGTGACACTAGGAAACCCAAAACTTTTCCTGTGGTCACGTCGAATGCACACTTTTCAGGATTTAACTTCATTCCGTACTACCTGAGTATATCAAAGGCTTCTTTCAGGTGGTCGATGTGATCTTCTTTCCTTTTGGACTTTACCAACACATCGTCTATGTAGACTTTCATGGTCTTTCCAAGTTGATCCTTGAACATTTTGGTCACCAACCTTTGGTAAGTCGCTCCCGCATTTTTCAGTCTGAAAGGCATGACTCTGTAGCAGTACGTTCCTTGGTGGGTGACGAAGGTAGTCTTCTCCTGGTCCTACTCTTCCATGAGGATCTGATTGTAGCCTGAGTAGGCCTCTAAGAAACTCAGCAGTTCATGCCTGGTCGTTGCGTCAATGAGCTGGTCGATATGAGGTAGCGGGAATGAATCTTTGGGGCATGCTTTTAAATCTGTAAAGTCTACGCACATACGCCACTTCCCCTTCTTATTTTTCACCATGACCATATTGGCGACCCATTGGGGGTACGCTGATTCCCTGATTGAGCCATTTTCTAGCAATTTTTTTGACCTCCTCGCGGACTGCTTCGTTTATTGGGGAATTGAACTTCCGCTAACCTGCCTTACCGGGGGTAGAACGGGTCGACATTCAACTTGTATGTTGCGACCTCCTTCGGGATGTCGGTCATGTCTGCATGGGAAAAAGCAAACAAGTCTACGTTAGCAGTCAAGAACTGACGGAATTTACCTAGTTCTTGAAGTTTGCAGCCGACGTAGGCTAGGCTTTCTTGCTGTGGTCGTTCTCCTCAAGTTGGACAAGGTCGATATCTTCTACGGTTGATCCCGTGGCCTCTATTGTTTTGGGATCTTTGAGGACGTCCGCCCTTTCATCACAGCTCGACCTCGACCCTGTTAATTGCTATGCATATTTTGCTTTGCCCTTTGTTTGTTCGGTATATGTACAATCCTGGGAGATGCGATAGCATTTTTGAGATGTGCGTTGTTCTCCTCATATGCTGAATACTACCCATAGGGTTGGAAATTTGATAACTTGGTATAAGCTGGAGGGGATGACCCTCATGGAGTGTATCTAGGGTCGATCTATTATGGCATTATACGTCGTATCCTGGTCCATGATGTGGAATGTGGTTTCTAGAGTGACGCTGCCAGGACGGGGAGTGTGATTTCCCAGATGTTTATTCAATTGCATTGTTAAAACCTGTTAGCGTGATGCAACGTGACACTATCTTATCTTTGAGTTTCATTTGTGCAATACTCGAGGGTGGATAATGCACGCCCCGCTCCCATCATCCACCATAATGCATCTTACATCTGTATCTAATATTGGTAAACTGATAAAAAGGGAATCACAGTGAGTAAAACCAAACCATGGGTATCTGACTTATCGAAGATGATATTTTCTTCGAGTTCGTCATATCGTTCATGAGTGATCGATCGCTTGAGTTTGTGGGTTGTGGTGAATTTTACGATGTTGATCGAGACTTTGCCACCGCCCTCAATGATCATTTGAATGGTGCGAGTCAGTGAGAGTGGTTTCGGCAGTCCTTGGTGTTGTTCACGTCCTCGGGTGAAGTTTGTCCTACCTCGGTTGCTCAGCAATTCTGTGAAGTGTCCTTCGCGAAAAATGTCCACGACTTCCTTCCTTAGAGCGATGCATTCCTCAGTTTTGTGAGCTCGCTCTTGATGGAACTCACTGAGGGCGTTTGACTTTCTGGTGCTTAGGTCCGACCTCATCTTTTGCGACCACTTCACTTTTGGTCCGAGCTTCTCCAATGCGTAGATTATTTCTTAGGGTGACACACAAAAATTGTGAGCGGATAATAGATGGGGCATACCTCTCTCATTCCGATGAGTCCCTGTCCTTGGCCTAGATGGCTCCTATTCGTGGCGAGATACGGGCATGATGGCGCTTTTGATATATGGTTGATGCCTTTCTCGGTTGGGTGGTGGAAATTCTAGATCCCTCATGTCATCATTTCTTCGATCCTTCCTGGATTCGGCCTGTACCGAGGTCAACCAATGGGTTGGCCCATTCAGGTCGTTTTTGTTAGCACGGACCTCGCCAAAGTAGGCGTTGTGTATTTCATCCCAAGTGGTCGGGGGATATTTCATAAGATGACTTAATAACTTTCTGGTCGCCCTTGAGCCATTCTTGTTCAGCCTATTTTGGAAAGCTGCTACAGCCATGCCTTCCGATACATTTGGTAAGGCCATACTTAATCGGTTGAATCGAGCAAGGAAGTCCCTCAATCCCTCTATAGGAGATTTTTTTATGGTAAATATATCGTTCACTCTTGCCTCTTTTGTCCCCAGCATGGGCCGTTACGAACTTGTCGGCCATCTCTTCGAATATTTCGATGGAGCGCGCGGGCGGCTGTGAATACCAAGTTAATGCTCCTCCGCTGAGGGTTTCGTTGAACGTTTTCAACAAGATGGAGGACATTTTCTCTTTAGCGAGATCATTTCCCTTTACTGCAGTGACATAGTAAGTTACGTGATCTTCGGGGTTGGTTGTACCGTCATATATTTTCAGATAAGGCGGCATCTTGAAGGTCTTAGGTATGGCATGTGGGGTGACTTCATCACTGTAGGGTTGCTCAACGAACCGAACAACATCTCTTTTTAGCAAGAGTTTTGGGGCACCCGATATTTTGTCGACTCTTTGTTGGTGCTCTCTCATTCATTCCCGAAGCATCTTGTTTTCATTTTCCATTTCTTCCATCTTCCTCAGAATTGCTGTGAGGGTGTCATCACCTGCATTATTAACATTGTGAGTGATACCTGTTACTGGAGGGAGAGGGTCGTGCTGCTAGGTCGTTGTTGGTGTATTGCAAGTCGTGTATTGGCATCCAATTCGTGATTCTAGATGTTATTTCATTGTTTTGATCGTGAGAGCGAGTTTTTATGGTGTTTTGACTTGTGTGGATGTTTGGTATGGAGCTTTTGGGGCTCGGGTGAGTCTCGAGCGCAGTTCGGAGTGTTTTGAAGAACTTTAGTTCTGCTGGTTTTTGACTGGTTCTTCAGTTCTTGCAAATGCGAGATCTTGTTCGCATTTGCAAACCTCGCATTTTCTAGAATGGCTGCGCATTTGCGAGGTTGGGGTGGAACTGATGGATTCTCATTTGCGAAGATTTTTATCGCATATGCGAAGTCACCTAGGCGTAGTATTTTTTCGCATTTGCGAGTTTTCTTCCGCTTTTGCAAGTCTTGTATCGTATTTGCAACAGAGGCAGATTCTTCAGGCTTCGCATTTGCGATGCCTTTGTCGCATTTATGACCACCGCATTTGCGTACCAGATGTCTCAAGTGCGACATCTGCGACTGGTGCAAGGGAATTTTATTATGGGACTTAGCTTCATTTCCCTCATTTTCCACTTGGTCTTAGGAGATTTTGAGAGCACTTTGTGGGGGGGGGGGGATTCATCAACATTAAGAGGTAAGTGATTCCTATCAATTCTTTAGCCCCAAATTGATTTGGAGTTAGTATGTGTTAGTTGGAGATTTTTGAAATTTACTATCAGTTAAAGAATCATTTATTCGTTGCTTTCTATTATATTATTTTCATAATTCATATATTCCATACCTATTTAGAACTTCTATATTTTATTGTTGGCTCATAGAAAAAGTCGATGTCGACCCCTCATCATTAATTCTTCGAGGTTAGACTGGATACTCACTCGGTATATGTTGTTCATGTATACACGCTACACTTCTGCACTAATCGTGCAGGATCTGAGGTAGGTTGTGAAGCCCTAGGAAACTTTTTCTAAGTATTATGTTCTCACTCAAGTTCTAAGTTGGACACAAATATGTGTGAAAGTTATGAAGGCATAAAATACATAAATATTATGTTTAGAAGGTTGAATGGATGGTTATAAGAGGAGAGGAGTCAATTGGAATCCATTGGAGTTGTTTAAGGGATGAAAATTACCTTAGTCGTACATGACCTAAGTTTAAATGATCATATCTATCAATATATAATAAATTAAGATTTGAGCTATATATCAAAAGACAACCCTTGAAGTCTAGTTTCTAACATTTCAAACAGTTTATCATTTTGATGTTTCTATAAAAAGTTATAGGCATTTTACTGAAGACTATCATGTTAGAAAAATGGGATGCGTTTTGGGCGCCCAGGGGGGTGCCAGGCGCAAATCAAAACACCAAGTCAAAAGTAAAAATTTTTGTGGTGTTTTGGGTGGTGCTGGGTGTGGACTGTGATGATGAAGGCATGAAACTGAAATAAAAGGGATGGGGAGAGAAAATAGCCTCATTCTTTAATGATTAAACCTCCTCTCTCATCCTCAAGCCATCCAAGGGTTCTTATACTACCTAAGGTGTGTTTTCAATGCGATTATTGTTAGAATACTACTTTCAAACATCAATTCTAATAATATTCCATAGCAACATTGCTAGATTCTCAACAAGAACTCAAGAATAAAATCTCTCCACTAACTTAGGGTTTCACGATTCAAGGTAAGTTTTGTAACCGCATTCAACCACAATTGTTAGAGATATTTATGGTTGGTATTTGTTCCTATAAACTTCTACAAGAACTTAGATTAACGATGAACCCTAGAAGGAGAGAAGAATCAAACCTGAGGTTTTTATATTTTGAAACTCTTGGAACTTTCAGTATTGATCTTTAAATTAACTATGTATAGATTTGTTTAGTGAGTTGAACCCATTGGATTGGAAAAAACGAAGGTATTCAAAAGCAAGAAATCAAGGTGAGTAGAAACAATGCTTTAACTAAAGTTGTCTTCTCACAAAGATCATGCCATAAGTTATTGTTAGACTGTATAGGGTGTTAATGTGGGATTTGAATGGAACTAGTGGACTCACATTATTCATTAGAATTGTAGAAACGATCTTAGATGATTATCATGGTTAATAAATCAATAATAGTTTGTTGTTCCATAAATCATGTCTCATTCATTCATGACTTGCATATCTTTCTTTAATGTATAGACTGTATTAAAAATTTCTTTTACATGATTTTATGGAACTGTTTTGATGAAAACTATGAAGATATATCATTGTTTTAAATTTTGTGATGCAAGAATTACTCAGAAGAACATTTTGAGAGTTTCCTTTGATCTCTGAGAAGGGTTCATAGCCTCTAGTGATTTATATTACCCCGAAACTACTCGTGCCAGAGAAGGAGATTAGTGTACCTTTGATTCGGGCACTATGATAGAAGTGCCCTGGTAAGGCACAAAAATGCGAGCATGCTAGAACCTTGAACTGTGAGGCACCACAGGAATGGGGTCCAGGTGATCGGGTTGGAATCGTCCACCATACCGATCATATGGTGGCATTTTTAGAATCGGAATCAGAATCAGAAAGAATGTCAGAATCAACGGAACTCCCCAGAAAAGAAAAGAAAAGAAAATGCTTTAGAAAATTTACAAGGATTGTTCTGAGAAAGTTTATATATTTATCTATTTGAATTTTATATTTTTTTTCATAAAAGAAGAGAAAAGAAAAGAGAGAATTTTCATGAAAGATATCAAGAAGAATTTTACAAAAGATATATGAGCTGTCTGTTTCAACTCTTTATCGGAAGCTTTTAGAATTTTCTTTATCGTGCATACATACTTCTTTCAGAGTCTCGTTCCAGCTTTAGTGGGAGGACTGCTTTACTTACTGAATACCGTTGTGGTGTACTAACGTTCTCTTCATAGGAACCTACATTAGCACATGTCAATGTAGGTACGGATTTTGCAGGTAAGCAGGCTACGAGCTAGGATATTCTCCTCTCATTACCGGAAGATTTGGTGAACTCCATTTTAGTTCGTGGAGTTCGTTGATTCTAGTATTTTGTCTTATTATTTCAATATTTCTTAGAGGCTTCATAGACAGAGTCATAGGTGCCCCCTTTGCATTACATTTGTTTTTCAATGTATTCAAGATAACATAATGAATTTCTTTTCGGAATATTATTTCATTTGAAGATTCAGAAAAGTATTTACTTTAAATCATATCGAATTGTGTTGAGAGATATTGCGTAACACAAAATAGAACAGAATAGAGAAGCTAAGATGGTTCGCTCGGTCAAGTTAAGGCACAGAGTGCCGGTTACGACTTGGTTAGAAATCGGGTCGTGACACAAGTGCATTTGTTGTTCACTCAAGCACACACCCCAGTTATCTTGAGGCATAGTGGTGAGTTGCTCTCTGAGTCCGTTCTGCAGCACCCACAGTTTCTCTCTTTCGTATTTACTTTCTGTCTATCTCATTTCAGACATTAGTATAGGTGTTTGGTATATTCTACTAGTATATACATACATATATACATACATACATACATACATACATACATACAGAAAAAACTCTTTTTTTTTCTCTCAAAGACATAGACTTGACCGAACCTCATTAAGGCCTCATTTGTTTATTTTTAAGATTAAGACGTCTGAATCTTAATACACGTTTGAATATCAAGATGTGTATTAAGATTAAGGCATTTAAATCTGAATACATATCTGAATGTTAAAATGTGTATTAAAATCTGAATACTAAATGATTAAGACTGTTTGATATTTAACATCTAAATATATAAAATTTATATTTATTTTAAATTAATAAACATCCTCAATCATAATAGCTATATATATAGAAACTCTTTTTTTTCTCAAACACATAGACTTGATTTCTTCATATATAATTGTATGTTAATTAACCAACGATTTTTCAACAACAAAAATGCGACAATCTGTCTCTTATACAGATTAGAAAATTATTAAAGGTTCAAACAATGCAATACAAAAGGGTGTCAGTGAAATATTCTTTCCTACTGTTTAATTTTTACTTTTACAAGACTATTTCTCTTAGCATCGACAAAACAGCACATTTTTTTTGGGGTGATTTGACCATATTGTAATCCGGGGAACATTACATTTAATTTATCTTTTTTGATATTACTCTCCTTATTGTAATCTGCAATCATGGTAAAGAAAAAGCTTTAATTAGTTGGTTAGAGGCAGAGAAATGAATGACATAATCCAAAATAATACTCCCTCGGTCTCATATTATCTGTTTTGATTCTCTTTTATAGTCCCTTAAAAAATATTAATTAAAAAAGGGATTAAACTATTATGCCCTTATTTATATTTTAAGATATAATCTTTCTTTTTTGGATATTTACTCTATTTATGTGTCATCTCCATCTTCAAGAACAATTATTACTAAGGATAAAAAAGGAAAAAACAATCAATTTTATCTTGAACTTCTAAAATGACAAATAATTTGAGACAACTATTTTTAGTAATCACGATTGTTAATACGAGACGAGGTGAGTATACATAAAAAGCAGATTTACTATAAGCAGTACCCATTCTTCTAGAAGAAAAACCAGAATTATATTACAACAACCTGTCTTCATAACAAGAATTTAATACTTAAGATAAGAGTAACATTGTCAAGATTATAACTCCCAAACATTAAAAACAAATACTTTTACTATTGAAAAACAACATTAAGAGTAACACTCTTCAACAAGAACATGCACATCTTAGTTATATATCTTAAACATAAAGGCTAATAGTGAACAACAACAATATACTACGCATCTGTTCCAAACGAGTTGAGGTCAGCTGTATGAATTTTCGTTAACCATATTACTCCATGTTCGTAGCACCTAGGGAAAGGGGAACCACAAGTAGAAGCCACTCTCTTGGCATTAGGGGATATCTTAAACATAAAGGCTAATAGAGAACAACAACAATATATTACACCTTTATCCCAAACGAGTTGAGATCGGCTGTATGAATTCTCGCTAACCATATTACTCCATATAAACTCGTCTCGTAAAAATATTTTTCTTAGCACTTAGGGAAAGGGGAACCACAAGTAGAAGCAACTTTTTTTGCATTAGGAGAAGAAATCATTTTCTGAAGTCTTGGATCTTTCATGTATTTGCAAAGGCATGGCCTTTGTTCCTTCAATTTTGAGCAACACATTGCACTTGGAGTTGTAGAAGACATTATGGCATTTGCACAAACACTTAACATCAATGGATTGCAAGTGGTATCTGCTTTTGTCACCTTAGTTTCTTGACCAAGAATCAAAAGTACCATTGCAAAAATAGCCACACATCTCATGGCCATAATTTGAAGATCCTTTCTTAGATAGAAATATAATTGTTTGTAAGTGAGATTGTAAGTATTTTGTGTTGTGTGTGTGTGTGTGTGTTTTGTGATGAATGCATGGGCTTGTGCACTCAATTTATAGATGGGGATGGTAGAAAAAAGTGGTTAATTAAATTAAATTAATACTGAAAAAGAAAAATGAACCTTTCTTTTTCTCCTCTCCACTGTTTTTCCTTTCATCATGTGTTAGTTAAAGTAAAATATATAAGGATCTTCTAAAAAAATATATAAAAAGAAAAGAAATTTCACAAAAGATTAAGAAATACACTGAAAGTGTAAAATATTTTCACAAATTATAGCAAGTTATTATTCTATTTTTTACAATTTACAAAACGTGTTTTCTTGAATAATTGTTGTTGTATGTTAACTTAATTTGATAATACAAAAATTATTTAAATTGTCAATGGATAGAACATAAACTATTTTACAAATCATTTAATTTGAAAATTGTAATTAATATTTCCACTTTTTCTAGACAGATAAAAAAACTTAAGTCTTCTTATATGTTTTTACACAGAAAAACTTGTTACTCAATTATTGAATAAGGATGTCATCCAAACAAAAATTATATAAAAATAAATGATGGAGAAGGAAAAAACAGAAATTGATAGAGCCAACCAGTATTATGAGTATTTATCTTGGCTTTTTTTTTTTTTTTGGGTTATTTGGTTTCAATTGGTCATAATATTCGAGTATTCAAGTTACAACTAAGATATCCCATATCTGAAAATGAAGACTATATTGAGCCAAGTACAAGTAAGTTGATATTAGGCCTTTAAAGTTTATGCATTATTAGTAATTATATCGGCATGCTTACCATTAGTTGAAGCTATCATAACAATCATGAGCATGAGCAAATATAATGAACCCATTGTTAATTAGGGTTACGATGGAACGGTAAGTACTACTTTATTTTAAATTACATATCTCGAGTTCAAGTTCTGAGTAATATTATTTTTATTAGGGAGTACTTTATCTCCCAATGGAAGACTTTTCAACGCGAATTCTAATTTAATAGATTCTAATATAGTACTAAACACTAAGTGGAAAAAAAAAGAACTCCTCTAGTTTAAAGCTTTTGATGTCATGTGATCAGGAGGTCACGAGTTCTAGCCGTAAAAATAACATCTTACAGAAATGCAGGATAATATTGCGTAGAATAGATTCTTGTGGTCCGACCCTTTCCCGAATTCCGTCCATAACGAAAGTTTAGTACACTGACCGTTTATTTTTATTTTTATTTTTATTATTTATGTGGTCCCATCTTTGGCAGTGGACGCTGGTCCGTGGAGTTAAGATTGAGAGGTTATTAATGATAGCATTATATATTTTTTGACTTTCGCAACAAGAATATTTTCCATTTGAAGCTGAAACAAAGAGAAGTCTTTCTCTATAACCATAATAAATTAATATATTTTGTTTATATATTGTATGTGAAAAAAGGAAAAATTATATTATATAGTCGCTGTAAAAATAATAGTCGAAAAATTATATAAAATTTTTTATATATATTTTTGTATATATATATGTATGTTTATGTACAAAAATTATATAAATTTTATATACATTTTCATCTATCAAATATAAATAGTTTTTGGCACGGGTTAAAAATAATAATACCCCGTGAAAAAACCATTTCCCCCTATATTAGGGCACCAACCATACTCCCTTTAGTAGACAGATATATATTTATATTGGCGAGAGATAGTAGATATTCGAAAAATTAATCGAGATATAATAAATTGGTTCGAACATCACGACTATAAAAAAATAATAATATTCTCTCCTAATCATTAAGGAAATCTTTTCGGTGATGTGATTAGATCCAACACCTTTTGCCACGGCATGCGCCTCTTCATTCCACATTTTCCTTCCTTTATTTTTCCTCTTTTAATCATACCAAACTTTATTTCTTTTCCTATTTCTCTCACAGATGATTTCATCATTATAACAAGGGCCCAGCCTTGGCATGCATCACGTAGAAAAATAATCTATCGTAATATTGAATTATTGTTGCAATTTTAGTATGCAATTATGGTAATTTTAAAATTTTAATTTGAGTTTCAAATTCACTTTGCATTAGTTTTGAAGCGATGCAGTTCATTAAATGCACAAATATTATTATCTTGAACAACCTTTCCTTTTGATCGCGTCATTCTAGAGCGGGAGTGTAACGATCCGACTGATCGTTTTGAAAATTTAAGCTCGTTCGGCGGCACATGGTCTGGAGCAGCTTCACATTGGGTATATCGATCTGCGTGCATGGTGAGATTCAGTTACCGGATGGTAAAATCGAATTGGAAAAATGATTCTAGTTTTTGGAAGCTTAAGCGGTGAAATTTGACCGGAATTTGACTTTTGGGATATCGGGGTCGGAATGCGATTCCGAGAGTTGGCGCAGCTCCGTTATATGTTTTGGGACTTGTCTGCAAAATTTGGCGTCGTTCCGGGTTTGTTTGATTAGTTTCGGCACGAGTTTTCGAAGTTGGAAGATTTGGAAGTTCATAGTTCGATTCATGGCGTGATTCGTCGTTTTGGTGTTGTTTGATGTGATTTGATACCTCGAGCTAGTTTGTGTTAGGTTATAGAACTGGTTGGTAGGTTTAGACGGGGTCCCGAAGGTCTCGGGTGTGTTTCGGATGGCTACGGGTCATTTCTTTCTATTTTTTGAACTGTTATTTTCTGCTACCTGGTTTCCTTTATCGCGTTCGCGTCCTCGCCTTCGCGTTCGCATAGTGTTAATTTAGAGGGTGGAATATTTCTTCTTCATGTTCGCGAAGTTCTGCCCTTTCCCTTCTTCGCATTCGCGAAGCTCATCCTGGCAGCCTTCGTTTTTCCTTCTTCGTGAACGCAAGTTTCCTTCCGCGTTCGCAATGCTTTAGCATCTCGGTAGAATAAATAGTACTCCATTTCGAGGGTTTGTCGTTTTTACATTTTTGAAGTTCTAGAACTCGGTTTTGGGTGATTCTTCATGGATTTTTCAAGCAAATCATTGGGGTAAGTGTTCTCTACCCGAATCTTATCATATTTCATGAATCCATTGTTATTTTCATCATCTAATAAGTGAATTAAGTTGGGAATTTGGGAAAAATTTATGAATCTTTCAAAATGTAAAAATCATGATTTGAAGGACAAATTGGTACCGGAACTTGATAATTTTGGTATTGTTGAACTCGTATCGGAATAGGTGTTCGAATTTTATAAATTTTATCGGGTTTCGAGATGCGGGCCCAGGAAGTTGTCTTTTATTGACTTTTTGCAAATTGTATAAGTATCGTAGCTTTGTTAATTGAATTTATTTTCTCTTGCATTGTTGGATGTATTCAAGCCGTTTTTGGCTAGATTGAGCCGAGCGCTGGTGAATTGGTAGAGGAAAAGCTATATTGTGTATTGAATTAGCCGAATTGAGGTAAGTATCTTGTCTAACTTTGTGGGGGAGGGGGGGAGAACCACCCCTTAGGGATTGAGTCAATTGTGTTATTTTGATATGTGAAAACCGTGTACGCAAGGTGACAAGTGGGTACACAGTTTATATGTGGTATTGACCGGTTAGATTACCTAGTCTCTTTCTATACTTTTAAGTAAATAGTCATAAAATATGGTATCTCTTTGTTAGATTACTCTCACATGTTCTATATGATGTTGTTAGTCCTTATTTGCTTCCCATAGTTTATTTGGTCTCTATACGCCTTGGTTTTACTCATTTCCTTCATTATTAACTTGTTACCTCTTAATTGTTGAGTTATTCTATAATTATATGCCCATCTGTTACGAGTCCAAGTTGTTGTGAATACCTGTGCAGTTATCACGTGCCTTACATGTCTTGTTTCCTTGTAAAGGTTGTTGTATTCCTTGGATTGTTACGGGGTGCCCTTGTTGTCGTGTATTCATACTTTTTGTTGTAGAATTTTTTGTAATTGAGTTGTTGAATTGTGGTTGATTTATTTATATTACTATATAGTGGGATCGAGTTGCACGCCGCAACAGGAGGAATAAGGGAGGATTGATACGGAGTAATAAGGTCGGATTGATACGGAGTAATAAGGGTGAATTATTATGTTGATAATGATACATGGTGGGATCGGGTTGCACGCTGCAATATATATTTATTATTTACTTTTATTGTAATTGTTACGGAGAAATAAGGGAGGATTGGTGGATCGGGTTGCACGCTGCTATATATATATATATATATATATTTACTTTTATTGTAATTGTTAAGAAGGAATAAGGGAGGATTGGTGGGATCGGTATGCGCACCGCATCAATATATGTGTTTATGTATTCCTCTCTGACTGTGTAAGTAATTCGGTAGTTTTACATTTCACTTAAGGATTGGTTATAACTGGATACTGATTCGACCATTGAGTTATTTATTTATTTCTGCAAATTACCAATCCTCAAAGTGAATTTATTATGTTGAGTCATTACCTCATGCCCTGCTGAGTCGTTAGTAAGATAGTATTTTAAAAATGAAAGAACTAACATCATGTTACCTTGTGTGACTTTAATTTAGAACCCGCTGATTATTTCTATACTTACTATTTCTACTAATTGTCATATTTTACTTCAACTGTTTTCTCAACTTAATCTTCTCAATTTGTCTGCGGTTTTATTTTAAGTACAAAAGAATTGTTATTATGTTTTAAACTAATAAACTCTATATTAAATGCAATAGTTATTCGATGTTGAATTTTAATTGTAAAACGTTAGTTTCCTCACTAAATTGATTTCTAAAACGAAACCTCATTTTTCTCACTGATTCCCTATTTGGTCTAAAAACTATAGATTTATTTCCTGATATATATATATATATATATATATATATATGAAATCTCTTGAACATCTTAAGTAGTGGCAAAGATATTATGTACCGAATGGCACGTGGATGTCGCTGTGCGAAGTGATATGGAACGATGTGAGCACAAGGTGCCGTGTGTATTGACTAGTTGTTGGAATTATTGGAATCGTGTTCTAGAAACACTTGTTCGGTTGATTTGATATTGTTTTCTCTACTTGAGCACATTTACACTTGGCCGTAACCCAAATATGTTGTTGTTTGATTTACCTGGTGGATTCTTGTTGCCGTTCGTGTTTCATTTTCCTCTTATCGTTACTACTGCTTGCAACTTGATATCCTTTTGCTATTGATATTACTTTGATAGTCCTTTCTTGTTAGATTTGAGTCATATCCTGCAGGTTATATATATTCGGTAGTGTCTCGACCTGGCCTCGTCACTACTCTATCGATGTTAGGCTTGATACTTACTGAGTACCACCGTGGTGTACACATACTACACTTCTGCACATATTTTTGTGCAGAACTAGTGTAACGATCCGGTTCGTCGTTACGTAGAACCTGCATTATAATTACTATTCTTCACTTGTCATAGGTTGGTTATATTGTTATTGATGTGTTAGAGTTGGTAGGCTTGAAATCGGAATGGTTGTAGTGAGAGTTTAGTCGCTTAGTCCTTAAAAATAGCTTTAGAATTGAAAAAGTCAATTGAGAGTTGACTTATTGGGAAACGACCTCGGAATGTGAAATTTATGGATCAGATAGCTTCATTAGGTGATTTGGCACTTAGGAGTGTGTTCGGAATATTTTTCTGATGTCCAGTGTAGAATTAGACTTGAATTGGCAAAAGTTAGTTTTTGGTGATTTCCGGTCGGCAGTGGAAAATAGGCTATCGGGGTCGGAATGGAATTCCGGAAGTTGGAATAGGTTCGTAATGTCATTTTGGATGTGTCTGCAGAATTTCAGGTCAATCGGAGTTGTTTTGAGTAGTTTCAGCATCGTTGGAGGATTTTAGAAATTTAAAGTTCTTAGACTTGAATCCGATGTGATTTTGGGTGTTTCGATATTAATTTTGGTGTTTTGAGAGAGAAACTAAGTTTGAATGATCATATATGAGGTGTTGGTATGTTTGGTTGGGGTCCCGAGGGGTTCAGGATGGTTTCGGGTGGTAAACGGGGAGTTTGGAGCATAATTGTTGTTGCTGAAGATGCTGGTGCTGGTGTTTTCGCACCTGCGGATGGGGAGCCGCTGGTGCGGTTCCGCAGGAGCGGACGTGGAACCGCAGGTGCGGAAGATTGGCTGGGTGAGAAGTTTTCGCAGGTGCGAGTAAGTTTCCGCACCTCCGAGGCGGCAGGTGCGGGAGGTCGATCGCAGGTGCGAAGTTGGGTCGTTTAATGAAAAGTCGCAGGTGCGGTCCCGTAGGTGCGAGTTAGGGGCCTCAGGTGCGGAACACCTGGGCAGAAGGTATAAATTGAAACCCTCCGCGACTTAAACCTTTTTTACACCATTCTTGTACAGACAGAGAGCTTTGGGGGCGATTTTTGAAGATGGAAATCATTGTTCTTCATAGAGGTAAGTGTTTTGGACCTTAAAACTCATTATGGATGATTATAGAACATAATATCAGTGTTAAATTCACGAAAATCAGTAGAAAGAGGAGGTTTAGGGCTTGAGATTTATGAGACCTTTAGGGATTTATTTGAGGGGTCAGACAAACTCCTATTTTAGTGTTCTTTATATGTACGGACTCGTGAGATGATGAAGAACAGTTTGGTATAAAAATTTCTGAGTTTCGGGACGCAGGCCCGGGGGTCGGGTTTTGACTAATTTCGAATTTTGAGCTAAATTTGGAACTTTTCAATTAGAATTCATTCCTTAAGCATAATTCGATTCTAAAAATCTGAATTTGGTAGATTTGGAGAACTCAGAGGCCGGATTTAGAGGCAAAGGCACTGCGGAATAGTATTTTAGCCAGTTTTGAGGTAAGTAACGTTTTCAAACTTGGTTCTGAGGGTTCGAAACCCCGAGCTAAATAATTTATGACTATTGTTGAGGTTACGCACTTGCCAAGTGACGGGGGGGCGGGCGTGCACCGAGTATTTGTGGCCTTGTTTATCCCATGGCACCGCTTTGTGGTTATTTCCTGATGATATATGTGCTTCTGTTAATGTGGTAATTGTGAACCTGTTAGGAATCATGTTAAGTATAAATGTTAGGCTTCACGCCGGAAATGCTGAGACCCGAGTGGTCGTATATTACTGTCTCATTTTGTGATAGTTGATGTCATATACTCAGTCCTGTTATAGCATATCATTTCATATCCCAGTATCAGTATTGTTAATTACATGCATACTTATCATTGTTTCGGGCTGATGAAGGAATTTGTGATCCATGTGAGTGAGACCGAAGAGTAATGACTGAGTGAGGCCAAGAGACTGTTATTGAGACTGTTATGAGAATGGACTGCACAGTGCAGTGATATTTAAATCATGCCTTCGTTGGCTTGATATGGCACTTGGGCCACTAGGGCCCCTCCGAAGTCTTTACACCCCCAGTGAGCACATTAATATTGAGGGATGGATTTTTCCTGGGCATGGATCTTGTCCGAAGTTGATGTTATGTGAGGGATGGATCTTCCCTGGGCATGGATCTTTGTTCGAAGCTGATGTTATGAGAGGGATGGATCTTCCCTGGATATGGAAATTATCCGAGTGTTGTATTCCGGAGATGGATCTTCTCCGGGGGAGGGGGGCTGAATTGGTCTTTTTCCTCAGTACGGAGTGACCACGGTCACCGGTGTTTATGCACATTCCGGGATGGAACTTCCCTGGGCCTGAGAGCCATATATAGTATTGAGTGGACTTCTGTGGGAGAGCTGTGAGCACTATGTGCATATCCATACTGGTTTCATACATATATTTTATGATGGCATGTAGAGTATACTGGCATACTTAGCATATTTACTCATCCTGATAAATTGTTAGCATGTCTAAATTCTGTATATTATTTATTGTAAAATTTAAGGTTTTGTCCGTCATTACTTCTCAGCCCATAATTTGGGTTCGTTACTTCTGAGTTGGTGTACTCACGTTACCCCCTGCACCTTGTGTGCAGATCCAGGTACACCGGGGCCCGGTAGCGGATATTAAGCAGCGGTCAGCATTTCTATTGGAGTCGTCGAGGTAGCAGCTGGCGATCGCGACCTCGTCTTCTCTTTCTTATTCTACCTGTTGTTCTTTATTTTGAGACAGTGTTGTCCATTTCTCCTTTTCTCTGCTTTATGTTATAGTAGCTCATGACTGAGTGACACCGGATCCGGGGTTGGAGGTTTAAATTTAGTTTTCAAATATTGTCTTTTTAAATTTCAGATTCTTAATATTATCAATAAATTCGTTTAAAAATCGCATTTTTACTGAAAATTGAATTTAGCTTAGTTTAAAAGGGAGGCTTGTCTGTTCCACAACAGGGGCCATCACGACTCCGAAATTGGGTCGTGACAACCAGGTACTTCGGGTCGGTTTTGATACTTACGCTCGGTGTGGCTGAAAACTTCAAGGTGTACCTGCTGGGCGTTTGCAAGCTCTGAAGTCACTTTCTATTGTATTCGTTTCTATTGTTTCATTTATTGCCGGAACAGTGATGTATTCATTATGTATAACTACTCCTAGAAAGGCTTATGACTTGTACTACCGATTTTGGGAATTGTAAGTTTATAGAGAATTCAATTTTTAAGTTTTTAGACGCTATTTATTTATTGTTGATCAGTATATGTTAGGCTTACCTAGTCCCTAAGACTAGGTGCGATACCAACGAAGGAGAATTCGGATCGTGACAAGGAGATAATTTTTTTTTTTCCTTTTCATGTTGTCAAAGAATTGGACAATAATTGTTTTATGTTTCTAAAGATTTGAATATTGAAAACAGATAGCGAGTGCCTAATCGAATTAATCAAGTCACCTAGGAATAAAGTTGAAGTCTACCTTAATTTTTATCTCAAAATTAAACTTATGTTAACCAAACAATCCATGATATAAAAACACCAACTACTTTGGATGCAAAATTTAAATTTAGGAAAGAAAGTGGAACGGGTATTATGTTGTCATGAAATTGGATAGAAATTCAACGAATAAACAAATGCTATTTTACAATAATTAGTCTATATAAATGGTCTTTAAGGACCTAAACTATACCACAAATTATAGGAGTCATTATTGATTTGAGCCCCTGTGTATTAAGTTGTCATTCTTAGGAAGGGTTTACCCTCTAATATGGGACTTTTTATAGTGAATTCGAATTTAGTCGGACTTCGAACATATACAAGACATAGCATAGTAAACTAAAAAGAAAAAGAATGTTGATACCCAATAGAGCTAAAGGCTCGTTTGATATAAAGAATAAGAAATAATTAGTTCCGGGATATAAAAACACCAACTCCTTTTGATGCAAAATTGAAAATGTTTGGAAAAAAAGTAGAACGGGTATAATCATTAAAGTGGGTTGAAAATCAATGAATAAACAAATGTTATGTTACAATAATTAGTCTATGTTAATAGTCATTAAGGACCTAAAACAAACAATAGGAGTCATTAATGATTGCTTCATTGTAGAATGTTTATACCCCTCAATAAAGATTGTGATAAAGTGGTAAGTATTTATTCGTCGTCAATCAAATATTTAAGATTTGAGCCTTGAATATAAAATTGGCTTTGTTAAGGAGTTGCTTGCCGTTTATTGTGGATCTTTTCGGAACGAATCTAAATTTGGTCGGGTTCCAGTGCGTATACAAAACAAAGAGAATGTTGATACAATCAAACCTCTCTATAATAGCCTCGTTTGTTCCGAATATTTTTAGATGTTACACGAAAATGTTGTTATAGAGAACATATACATATAATAACATAATATAAAAATTGAGTCCAAAAAAGTTTGGCATTTATATTTCTATATAAGGATTCAGTAATAAAGAGGTCTGACTATAAGGCTATAGGATTAAAATTTACTTTTACATTAAGGTGAATCTCTTAATGATTAATAAGATCACCACCGCAAGGTAAAGTAATCTTTTTGTTAAGACAAGTTAGTGGTCAAAGATATTATCCAATCTTTGATGATAAAAAGCCAATAAATATGGAAACTTTTATTGCAAAAAGTTGACATTTAAGTCTAATGTTTAGATCGTATGATAAATAAGAAAATGACATGACATTGATATATGTCTTTGCCTCAATTTTTTGTTAATACTACCGACAAAAATGTATAAAATAGCGTTCCTGAATTTACTTATGACTTGGTAAAATAAAATAAAAACATAATTTACCGGTCAATGGCATAGATTTAATTTGATTGGTTTTCATTAGAATTAACTAGGGAACTTGCAATATGTTTAAATAGAGAATTGGCCAATTAATCAATTGCTATCTGTGATTGGGTGATAGGTTATTTTGATTTTTTGCTTAAAAAGTTAGATATATTAAGCCCTTGGCCATAGATTTTGCCAATTTTTTTTTAATTTTTTATTTTGGCAAATACCTATTTGTTTATTGAGTTTATCCATATTTTGGCGAATTTCAAATTTCAAAACCTAATTCCCAAGAGCTGGTTTTGGCCCAAACTGTTACCGTTTGATTTTTAAAAAAATTTCAAAAATTGTCCCAAACTTTTATATTTTATAAAAAAAAAAAACTATTTTCTGTTATTATGACTCAGCTAATCCATATCTACCAACTTTTTCCTCATTAAACTTACGCGCCTTTGTCCTTCTCTATAAACAGAAGAAAACCTTCACCAAATTTATTGTGCCAATTTATGGCAATCCACCACAAAGACAAAATTTGAAGGGTATAAGTCACATTTCATAATTTTTCAAAAAAAGGTGAAATATTTTTTGAAAACTTATGTCCAAATGAATTTTCTTCTTCAAACCAAACTTCATCCAAATAAAATTTTTTATAACAAATTTGGAAATCATGGCCAAGCGCTACCTAAGTCCTTGGCGTGATCCGATGATTCTAATTGGGCCTATGAAAGAGAGTGGGCCTAGTTGTTTGGATCATAATTTTTGAGAAAAATAACACTGTAATCACTTTCAAAATAATATATATATATAGCTTTTGTGAAATCAATTATTATGTTATAATATATGTTCTCTATAACACCACTTCGCTATAACATCCAAAATATGCAGGACAAACGAGGTTGATAGAGAGATGTTCGACTGTGTGTGTATATATATGCAAAAAATATATAAATTTTATACACTTTGCAACTACCTGTTGTAAGTAATTTCGGCTGCGGGCTAAAAGTGATCTTTGACCTAATTTTGGCAATAAGTACTTACCAATTGGACTCGGTTTAATTAATAGCCCAGTATGGCTCTACTATAAGTGTTTTTTTTTGTTTTTTTCTATTTTGGATGCTTAAAATTTTGTTCCACTAGAAATGATCCAGGAGTAACAAATCTGAAACAGTGAGAACTGCCAAAATGTAAAAATTACCAATATATTTGGAATTCCTTTTTTTTTTTCTTACGTTTAATATTAAACTTATTGGACTTTTGGAAAATGCTGAACAATAAGGTAGACCTACTTGTTGTAAGCCCAATAAGATGCTGGTGCAAATGTGACAAATTTTGGTTACAGCCCTTCTGAGTAAGCGCAATAAACTTTCAACTTACTGCTTAAATTTTAAAATAGCCAGATTTACAGGTGATAATTGAAAAATAATCATTATTTCAAAAGTAATTAAAATTTAGCCACTTTTCTTATAAAGATAAATCTGAAAGAAAACACTGTTCAAAATCCAGAAAATATTCCAGCGTAATATACTGGAGTTCGAATTTTTTACATGTGAACTTCCAGCATAATATACTGGAGTTCCAATACAATATACTGGTCCAGCATAATATGTTGGAAGTTCATACACAAGTGCTTCAATCTCCAGTATATTATGCTGGAACTTTCTGAGTTGCAGCAAAGTATCGGCTATTTTTCAATGACTTTGCAAACGCTGGCTATTTTTCAATTACCAATCTGAAAACTGGCTAGCCCGCACTATTTTCATTACTATTTATTGTTTTCAGATTCGCATGTGTGAGCTTGCTTAAATTTTCGATTTCAAACCCAAACAAAATAAGGTAAATTGTGGTAGCCTAACAGCTAGCGTAAAACATATCAGTTTCATCTTAAATTGTGCTTAATAAATAAAATAAAAACAGAACCCGATGCATTAAGCTCCTGCTATACGCGTTCCAGAAAAGGACCGGACAACATTAGATCTATTGTACCTTGTTGGTGCCTAGCATTTTTACAAGAGGGCGTTTCTAAATGTTAAACACCTAATTGAGATACAAAGAGATTTTTTTCTTAATTCCAACAAGTAAAATAATTTCAATTTTTAGGATGTATTTTCTGCGTGAATCCACCTTATTTTCTATGTTAAGAAAATAACATATTCCAAAGAAGGTGAAATAATAATGCTATAACAACAAAACTTCAATGCTATGCTAAAGCCATTCTTTTCTTTGCTTGTATGTATATACATCTTAGGCTCCCAAATTTTAGAATTACAACTACCTATAAAATTAAAACCCTACTGTTCTCATATTCAAACTTCAATACGTCCTCAAAATTCAGCAATATTAGACAATATTTTTCATAAAATCATCAGAAAATTAAATATGCCAATCTATTCTTCTGATTCTGATGACCTACGCCCTTCATCTTCAGCACTTCACAGAAGATTTTTTACTCATGAAAGACCCATGCATGCAATTCTTGGAGGAGGAAAAGGTCAGTTAATTTGCGGGTTTGGTTGAATTTATTACTTTCTACTCGAACAATGTAGACATATCTGGAAAAAGATATTAAAATGTATACATTATAATAAGATCATACTTGTTCTATACGGAGATTTTAGATCTTAGGCAGAACTACAGTCGGCAAAGGGTGGTCAATTGAAAGCCTTAACTGGAAAAATATACTTTATGTTTAGGTCAAATAATATTTGTATACACATATACTAAATCTTAAATATCCTTAGCGAAATTTCTGACAATTCCCCTAGTACCAACCTAATCTAATACAAATTGAGGCTAAGACAATAGGCTTACCTTCAACCACTGTGACAATGCATTCATTATTGTTGCCAGGGGCGGATGCACATGGGAACGGGTGGGTTCACGTGAGCCCATCATCCTCCCCTAAATCATATATAGCATAAATTTAAGTTAAAATACTTAAATTAACATGGGTGAACCCAAATTCAAGTGAACAGTTTAGTGCATAGGTAAAGAGGTGCACCTTCTACCTTTTTGTTAGGAGTTCGATCTCCGTACTATTTCTTCTTTTTAATTATATTTAATTAATAAATAGGGTCAAATCCCCATGTCCTTTTTTATTGGTTACACGTTTTCTTATTATATGTTTTTTTTCTTCTCTTTCTTTAGTTTTTGTTTTGACTTTGAAAAACCCGAAAACTAGTCTTATCATAATTCGGATCTCTAACGTTCGTGATATACTCATACTCTTAAAATCCTGAATACAACTCTGATTGTTGCATCCTAATTCTTTTCCCTTTTTATCTCATAACTTTGCAGTTGCGGACATATTGTTATGGAGGGACAGGACTTTAACATCTGCAATTTTAATGGGATTCACAGTAATTTGGTCCCTTTTTGAAGTTATGGAATACAATTTTGTGACTTTATTGTGTCATATTTCCATGATCTTGATGTTACTTCTTTTCATTTGGTCTATGGGAGCTGGATTTGTTGACTGGTAATTTTTACTATATATATTCGAGTTTAACTTATATACATCGACAGCATAAAGAATTTTATATTTATCATTTTGCAGGAGTCCTCCCGACTTTCGGGCAATTATGATTTCAGATTCAACATTCAGATGGTTATGTGGGAAATTCAATTCTATTATAGCGAAATTCTATGAGATTTCATCCGGGAAAGATTTAAGAACATTTTTCCTGGTACATATCACATTTCATATGCAGTTTCATTCGACCATTTTCCTTTTATTTTCTAATGAATTTTGTTTAACTCCACTTTTTTATTTTTATGGGTCTAGGCAATCACTTTCCTATGGATATTATCAGTTATTGGAAATTACTTCAGCTCTCTGAATCTATTGTACTTGGGTAAGATTTTGCAATCTAGACCTTATTTTTGTTTCCATTATAGCGTACTCTCTCCGTTTCATTTTATGTGAATTATTTGATTGAGTACATAATCTAAAAAAGAAAAAAGACTTTTGGGATGTGTTTTCTTAAATTTATACCATAATAATTGTGAAGGGGAGCCTTGGCGTAACTGGTAAAGTTGTTGTCATGTGACCAAGAGGTCACGGCTTCGAGCCGTGAAAACAGCCTCTTGCATAAATGAAGGGTAAGACTGCGTACAATAGACTCTGGTGGTCCGGCTCTTCCCCGGACACCGCACATAGCGGGAGCTTAGTGTACCGGGCTGCCCTTATACCATAATAATTGTGTGGCTATAAACTCATGCCATTAACAGTAAAAATGAAAAATCTAAAGTTAAATTATTTTCAAATATAGAAATGTGTTGTTCTTGTTTAATTCTTAACAGACTAAAAATGAAATAATACCTTAAAAGAATGGTAAAGTTCTACATTTGGAAATGATTTAACTTTAATTTTTTTTTTACCCTTAATGATATTCTTTTACTGCCACCAAAATGTCATGTTATGTTTAAAACCGCATGCATGTTCCGAAAATCTTTCTTAAATATTGTGTCAAGTCCAATACAGTCATATACGATGAAACTGATGGAATAATTAACACGAAAATTGAAAATACAGTCAATCTCTCTATAACAACTTCGTTTGTTCCGAATATTTTTGACTGTTATAGCGAAGTGCTGTTATAAAGACCGAAAAAGCTTGACTTTTATGAAGAAGTGTTGTTATATAGGGATATTTTAATAGAGAGGTCTGACTGTATTCAAAAATGCTGGATTCAAACTCGTGACAATATAATTCGAATTATATATGATTGGATGTGTGTTGAATTGGTTTTGTAGGGTTTATGTGCTTGGCAACATTACCAGCTCTATATGAAAGGTATCAAAATGAGGTTGATTATCTAGTAAGCCAAGGTAACCAAGATATGAAGAAACTATACAAGAAATTTGATACAGAAGTTCTTAACAAGATTCCAAGAGGACCTGTCAAGCAAAGGAAAAAGTATTAAGTCTATCTCTCAAAGTTGAAAAACCAAAAAATCAAGTTCAAGAAAATCAGCTGTGGAAATATTTGAATTGTAAACATTTAATTGTAAATGTAAATACTGTAAAAGATGAGGAGACTGTGTTGCTACTGCTGTAATTACTTGTATTTTCAGTACTAGTTTGAAAATAATAACAATTTGTCACACCTATGTGTATGATTGACTTTCTTTTAAGATCTCAATCTCACTACTATTTTTCCTTACCATAATTGTCCACAACGAATCAACGTTTTCCTTTTTTTTTTAGTCTTATGCATCGTGAATGTAGCTTAGTCGAACCCATAAGTTAGTACCATATACGAATACAGTCAAATCTCTCTATAATAGCGTGCAGATTCAGGTACTTTCGGTAGCAATGACAATTAATTTGTAAAGTCCAGACCTTCGGAGATCATTGAAGTAGTTGTTTGGAGCTCGAAGACCTTGACTCTCCTCCCTTATCTTTCGGTTTATTTATTCAGTTTTTACTTTCTAGATAGTGTACTAGACCTTGTCATTTCGTAGAGGGTCGTGTACTCAGTGATACTCCGATTTTGGGAAGAAGTTATGTATTGAGTTATGATTTCCTATTCTGCTTTTAAGAAATTTTCCTTTATTTAAACTGGCTTAGTATCTTTCAAAGATTTAAGTGTTGGAAATGTTTGAATCGGTTTGCCTAGTACCATGATAGGCGTTGTGGCGAAGCCACAAGCACCAAAGGGGTATCATTTTACTTTTACAAAAATTTTACAAAAAATGGAAATTTTTTCTTGTTGTTTCTGAAACTCTTTCGCCGAAAAATTAAGCTGTATAACTCGGTATTTTTTTTTTAAATATTTATGTATGCATAATGACATCTCTTGACTTCTTGGTGAGTTTGTTTCTTTATATTTTGACTCCCATTAATGAAAATCCTGCCTCCACCACTAGATAGGCGCCATCACGACAGATTGATTTTGGGTCATGACAAATGTTTGTGCCGATATTTTTTGGCTGCTATAGCAAAATACTGTTATAAAGAATATATATTATAACACAACATAAAAATCGATTCCGAGGAATATATGACTTTTATAGTGAATGATTATTATATAAAAATATTATTATAGAGAGCTTTAACTGTAGTTAAAATGAAAAAGGACCATGTGTGTTGTCTGCTCGTGGTCAGGGGCGAAATTACAGTTCTACTTATGGGGTTGACAAAACTCAGTAACTTTAGCTTGTTATAAAACAATAAAAAAAAAAAAAAGAATAATATTGTAGAGAAAGAGAGAGATGGAATTCTTATTGAATTTTGGGATGAATTACAATGGAATAGGACCCCTCTATTTATAGGAAAAGAGTGACTTAGCCGCCACGTAAAATCCTTAAGATCTCTCTAAAATATAGACATTCACCATAAATAAAATTCTATTTATAACACTCCCCCTTGAATGTCTATTCAACAAATAATGTGTCTCGTTAAAACCTTAACTAAAATAAAACCCAATGGAAAAAAATTTCTAGTAAAGGAAAAAGAGTACACATGTTTAGAAGTGCGCCTTTTGGTTGCCTCGTTAAAAACCTTACAAGGAAGACCAGTTGGACAAAACTTTGTAAGGGAAAAAGAGTGCAACGCGCATTAACTCCCTCTGATGAGGGCATCAATTCACATCCTTGAGCCTTTGCATTCCAATATTGTACACTAGCTTCTTGAAGGTTGACACTAATAGAGATTTGGTGAACAAATCAGCCATTTTATCACTTGAATGACTATGTTGCACCTTGAAATCTTCATTCTTGTATATATATATATATTGTCTTCATATAATGTCGTGGAATAGACTTTCCAATTTCTCATAGAGGGAAAAATTCTCGCTATCACATTATCATGCTTATAGTTATAGCAAAATACATATGTGCACAAATTGAAGGTAGGATGTGGTATTTCAAGACCAAGAATTATATATGCTTTAAGCAATTTAAATCCTTCAGAGATTGTCATATAAGTTAAGTCATATAAGCCATATAAATAGACTTTAGATGAATATCAAGTTTTATGTCATGCTAGACATATAAGATAGATAAAAGTGATTGCACTCATCATTGACTTTATACTTTCAAGTGTCCAAAACTACATGTCTTTCATATGAAACCAATTCTATTTGAATTGTGTCTCTTGTATTTGGCCAATATTTTTGTGTCTGTATTCGACAGACTTAAGATCCTCAACTATACTTAGCGATATGATAGATGTCGTTAACGAAAAATTTTATCGGTCGCAATACTTTTTTTTCATAAAGACATAACATAGAGATCTCTTCATTCATATTTTCAGTTACCTGAACCTCCTGAGATTTTATGAAGTGTTATGTCATGTGATCTTCTAGATCACTTGCCTCCTTATTATGATCATTTTGATTATTTGATCATCTTCTTTATCAAGAATTCTATTTAAAACCGATTTGTCTATATGCTTTAAGCGTACCATAGACTTTGTCCTTCTAGAACTTATTCTAATATGAGCATTTTCAGTAAGAATATAGTTACTTTATGTGGGTCAGCAAATGCGTCTGGCATGCTTTGCATTGCAGATGAATTATCCTTTTATGAACTTCAGTTCATATTATATTCAAGGATCTAGAGGTACAAATGATAATTCATTACACGAAACTTTTTCTCAATTGTTTATTTTGTCTCCCCCTCATGTTAGAAAAACTTTCTTCCTCAATTTTGGGAACTCATCTTTGTGCATTATGGTATTAATCAAAATATACACCGCACATCAATAACAATAAGATGGAATTATTTGGTTCCTGACCCTGAACCACTTGTGAGGGGAGAAAATATACTTTCGTATATAATGTATATCAAACTGATATAAATAACTTTATTCGCATATGTCACAGCCCGATTTCGGAGTCGTGATGGCGTCTGTCGTGGAACCAGGCAAGCCGCCCTTTTTAACTAAGCTAAATTCAGTTTCCAGTAAAAATATAATTTTAAACGAATTTATCGATAATACTAAGAATCTGAAGTTTAAAAACAATATTTGAAAAACTAAATTTAAAACCTCAGACCCTGGATCCGGTGTCACTCAGTCATGAACTACTATAACATAAAGCAAAAGAAAACGAGAAATGGACAAAATTGTCTCAAAATAAAGAACAACATGTAGAATAAGAAAGAGAAGACGAGGTCGCGATCGCCAGCTGCTACCTCGACAACTCCAACGAAAACTCTGACAGATGCTCAATATCCACTATCGAGTCCCGGTGTACTTGGATCTGCACACAAGGTGAACGTGAGTACACCAACTCAGAAGTAACGAACCCAAACTATGGGCTGAGAGATAGTGACGGACTAAACCTCAATAATTAAATCATCAGCTTACAAAATTTAGGCATGTTCACAGTTTATGAGAAATTAACAACAAAATATACTAGATATACCTTCTTATGTTCTACATGCCAACATGTCACAGTGTGAAAATGCACATAGTACTCACAACTCTCCCACAGAAGTCCACTCAGTATTATATATGGCTCTCAGACCCAGAAAGTTCCATCCCAGAATATGCATAAACACCAGTGACCGTAGTCACTTCGTACTGAGGAAAAAGGCCAGGCCAGACCCCACGGAGAAGATCCATCTCTGGAATGCAACACGCGGACAATATCCATATCCAGGGAAGATCCATCCATCACATAACATCAGCTTCGGACAAGATCCATGCCCAGGAAAGATCCATCCCTCACATAACATCAACTTCGGACAAGATCCATGCCCAGGGAAGATCCACCCCTCGTCATCAATGCGCTCACTGGGGGTGTAAAGACTCCGGAGGGGCCTTAGTGGCCCAAGCGCCATATCAAGCCAACGAAGGCATGATTTAATATCGATGCGGTGTACAGTCGAATCTCATAACTGTCTCAATAATAGGCTCTCGACCTCACTCAGTCATTACTCATTAGTCTCACTCACATGGATCACAAATGCCTCCATCAGCCCGAAACAATGATAAGTATACATATAATTAACAATACTGAGACTGAAATATGAAGTGATATACTATAACAGGACTGAGTATATGACATCAAAAAATCACAAAATGAGACAGCAATATACGACCACTCGGGTCTCAGCATTTTCGGCGTGAAGCCCAGCATTTATACTTAACATGATTCCTAATATTTTACCACATTAATAAAAGCACAGATACCATCATGGAATAATCACTAAGCGGTGTCATGGGATAAGCAAGGACACAATTACTCGGTGCACGACCGCACGCCCGTCACTTGGCATGTGTGTCACCTCAACAGTAGTCATAAATCATTTAGCTCGGGGTTTCGAACCCTCAGAACCAAGTTTGAAAACGTTACTTACCTCAAAACCGGCTAAAATACTATTCCGCAGTGTCTTTGCCTCTAAATCCGGCCTCTGAGTGCTCCAAATCTACCAAGTTCAGATTTTTATCATCAATTTATGCTTAAGGAATAGATTTCAATCGAAAAATATCAATTTAGCTCAAAAACCTGAATTTGGTAAAATCCGACCCCCGGGCCCGTGTTAAGGAACTCGAAATTTTTTATACAAAACTATTCTTCATTATCTCACGAGTCCGTACATATAAAGAACACTAAAATCGGAATTCGTTTGACCCCTCAAATCAACCCCTAAAGGTCTCATAATCTCAAGCCCTAAACCCACCTTTTCCCACTGATTTTCATAAATTAAATGCTGAGATTGTGTTTTATAATCACCCATAAATGAGTTTTAGGATCCAAAATACTTACCTCAACGAAGAATTCTGATTTTCCCTCTTCAAAATCGCCTCCAGGGTCTTTTCCCGTTCAAAAATGGTGTAAAAAGGGTTTAAGTCGCGGAGGGTTTAATTATATACTGCCCATTGATTTCTTCACTGCGATCGCGGAAGTCCTCACGCGATCGCGAAGAACAAAATTCCCTGGCCCCCATTTTACTCATTGCGATCGCGGCATAAGCCACGCGACCACGCTTCACAGAAGCTCAACCCCACGCGATCGCAACCAGACGCACGCGATCACGAAGACCAATTGACCTTACCCCCACGCGCCTGCCATGACCCTACGCGATCGCGACCTAGCCCACGCGATCGCACTTCACCTTCTTCAAAACCTACGCGATCGCACCCCGATTCACGCGATCGCGATGCATAAAATTTGCCTGGCCCTCAGAGTGTTCTACGAGATCGCAGTCCTTGCCATGCGATCGCGATGCACAGATCCCTGCTGCACAAAAATCAGAAAATCAGCAATTTTCTAAGTCCAAAAATGCCTGTTAACCAACCGAAATCAATCCCGAGCCCCTCGGGACCCAAACCAAAGTTACAAACACATCATAATTGATTATTCAAACTTAGTTTCACTCTCAAAACACCAAAACTAACATCAAAATACCAAATTTACATCGGATTCAAGCCTAAGAACTTTGAAATTTCTAAAATCCACCAACGATGTCGAAACTATCCAAAACGCCTCCGATTGACCTGAAATTTTGCAGACATATTCAAAATGACATTACGAACCTGTTCCAACTTCCGGAATTCTATTCCGACCCTGATAGCCTATTTTCCACTGCCGACCGAAAATCGCCATAAACTAACTTTCGGCAATTCAAGCCTAATTCTACACCGGATATCACAAAAATATTCTGAATACACTCCTAAGTCCCAAATCACCTAACGAAGCTATCCAAGCCAAAAATCCGCATTCTGAGATCGTTTACCAATAAGTCAACCCTCAGTCGACTTTTTTCATTTTAAGGCTATTTTTAAGACTAAGCGACTAAACTCTCACTACAACCATTCCGATTTCAAGCCTACCAACTCTATCACATCAATAACAGTATAACCAACCTATGACAAGTCAATAACAGTAATTTTTAATGCAAGTTCTATGTAACGACCGACCGAGTCGTTACAACATAAGCAATAGTTTAACTATTAAGTGAATGCACTCAATAAATCATTTTGCTAAACCAACTGTGATGTAAACCAACTTATCAAGATAAACTATCTTGAATAGAAAATCTGAAAATTATGCTCTAAATTAAATTATTGAGCAAATTACCTCGCAAACACCAGGTTGCGGGTTAATAATAATCGCAATGGTAACCATCTCGTAGACGCATCTTATGTGGTATACATGGCAGGTGAATGAGCTCATATTCACCTTTGATAAATTCCATAATTCAAGGGATTCAATCCCAATTTTAATTGGTATAATAATCGCGAGAACAAGCAAAATAAGAGAATTCGTAAAGAACTTTCTTGTTCTTTAATACTTACCCATGTGAATTCTCTTTAATTTTTGCATCATTTAAATTAACATGGCTAAAATCAATTATGCCAACTGGATAAATTATCGATATTGATAAACTTCAGGTTTATACCATCACGTGTGCAATTATCAATAAACTCCAAATTTATTGTGGCATTCTTTTATTTATGTAGTACAAACTGGAGAATAAAGTGGGTAACTTTTCACATACATATTACTCCGCTACAAGTTGTAGTAATAGAAGATATTAAATATTTCATTTATTTATAGTCTCAATTTAACCAACCGCTTTCGCGAATACTTTAGAAACCCAATTATGTTTCTTTGAGACTTACTAAAACACAATGCCTTATTGATAATCAATTTTATTCCTCCAAAATAGTAATAATTAGCTCTTCCATAGCTCCCAATTAATTTGATACTACCACATATTCATCAACATCCATACGGTGAATATATCTTTCAAGGAGAAAATTATACCATTATGGTCATGATCAAAATCATTATAGACAAGATATGTTGCTTCTATTAATTTTGCCATGTAATAATTGTATTGCCATAATATTTTGGCTAATCACAATAGGTACGTGATCAATGATCATTCATGCCATAATAATGAAATTATTTTCTTATTTCATCTTAAACCTCATTCTTGAGGTGAGTGTGGTATGTTCACTACCACTAGCACATTTATATTCTTCCAAGAATAAATATGTATTCATAAATCACATGTTGTCACATTCACATCATGAATGGATCATAATCATCTGTATGTGTTTTATAAAATTCCATGTCAAATCGATGACATACTACTTTCACAGAGTGAAGTATTGTTTTGAGAATCCTTATTATTCTCATTACCATAATGATGACGATTATAATTTCGTCTATTACCACGTTCACATACATTGATACCTTCGCGATAATAATTTTATCTTCTTTCAGACTTATCACGTATTGCTATCACATTCTCTTAAGGGAATTGAGAATGAAGCAAATTCATTAGGACGGATTTTCACTTCTTTGTCCACAATCATACATGAATTTGATCATGACAAGGCATAGAAATTTACCACTTCGGGTGGTTATAATTTCTTGCAAACTATATTAGAGTTATAATCAAAGTTTATTGTCTTTGCTTGTATTTAAAATCAAATTATAGAATTTAAAAGAGAAAAATAAAGTAAAATACTTACCTTATATCCAGAATTTAATCATGAAGGAAGTTCATGGAACAAGTGACAACCATTATGCTCAATCTCAAAGCTTCTACTCAATTAGTTAAGTTTGCTGATAACGTGTTATAAAACAATATTGCATAGAAAGAGAGAGAGAGAATTCTTATTGAATTTTGGGATGAATTACAATGAAATAGAACCCCTCTATTTATAGGGTAAGAGTAACTTAGCCACCAAATAAAATTTTTTAACTCTCTAAAATATAAACATTCATCATAAATAAAATTTTATTTTATAACAAGCTAACTTTATTAAAATTAAAATTTTAGTTCATCCCTGCCCGTGAAAAGTGTCACACCATCTATGTTACACGAAGACAAGTCCCAATCGTCGTTGCCTCGTAACTTAGAATTCATATACGATATGCTGGAACGTGAACTTCCAGAAGTTTCGATTACATAATGAAGAATCTTTATATGTATTTCTTTGGAACTCTAGGAAAATTCACAGTTGCTATACGGTCTTTATATCACAGTTTCTATTATTCGGGTGAACACTTTATGTGCATTGGGTAAATTCCTCATTGTAAAATAACCTGCAAATTACACAGAGAATATAAACTACACTAGTCAAGCTCTATGCAACAGGCTCAGACCTAGAAAGTATTGAGGGGGTCGATCTCCGTCCCCCGTATACAATACCCTCCAAAATAGTCTTTACTTGCATTTAAACCAAATATCCAGGTGTCACTGGATATTGTTTGAAATAAATGGAAGTGTTGACTTTCCATTAAGAGTTATTCAGGGTCTCTTATTCTCCTTTTTTGTTTTCTTCTTTTAGTTATTCGCTAGTACGCACCAATAACTACGAAGATTAACATATCATGACTATTTAAAAATTTCGTGAAATTTCTTAGTTATAAAAATTAAATAGTAAAAACTAATTCTTCATTTTTGCTATAATAATTGTGAAATATTGTGGCAAGAATGACCAATTCACTCCAAGTTGTAATTAAGTCATACGCCAACTTATCCAACCAACTTCTCAACTTTAAGTAGTAATTATATTGCAAGCCAACTTATTCAATATTGTAATCGAACTACAAGCTAAATTACTTAAAGTTGTAAGTCTTTAGCAATTTTTTAAGCTGTAAGTCAATTTACTTAAAAAGTTGTAGTCAAACTTCCAACCAACTCATTCCAGCTAGCAAACAAGTTACTACCAAACAACTTTCAAAAATAAACTAAAAATTCACAATATTTTTCTAGCAAGTGTGATGGTAGTAGCACGAGAACTCAATATTTCCAAATATACTATGATATCCTATGCATAACCATTTCTTGGCAACCAGACCGGAGATAACAATACGCTTTACGAGTCCGGCCGAACCCAATAGCTTTAATTCAAACTAAGTATTCATCTTACGAAATCAATTGAATATGTAGAAATTATTAATTTAAAATCCAGTAACTTAAACGGATTATTACAACTCCATACCCATAAACTTCAAATCCTTGCTCATCCTGTGACAACCACCTAACTAAAATAACGGATAAGCATAAAGAATATATAATCAAGGGCTTTTTTTACTTTTAGCCTGCAACAGAAACTATTTACATTTGGTAACCGAAAAAGTACGAAAAATTATATAACATACAGAATATATATATACAAAATATATATATATTTCGACTATTATTTTAAGAGCGGCTACACAATTTCATTTTTCCTATAATTAATCAACTTCAACCTCCAAGTTCTATGAAAGGTCAAATAAAGGTATTCGTCAAATAGAAGAAAAAAATATCCCACTAGTTACGCTCGACAACTTTTGCAATTGTGTGAATCACAAATAAGAATCTGTTTACACCACATTTAGCCATGTGCCCAAGTATTCTACCATATTTGGATAAGCACTGCAAAAAAGTCAGAACCCTTTACCCAAAACACAAGGTAGTTTATTTTGACCACTCATTATTAAGTCTCAACCATCCTTAAAAACCATCAACTGCCTTCCTAACTTGATAAGAGAAACTCATTTTTTGGTGATAAGAAGTCAGTAGAACTGCTCTTATCAAAACACCTGTTAAAATAGCATTAGACAAAATATGGTTAGGGAATTGAAAGCAACAGTAGGAAGCTGGGAAGGAAGAGGTGTTGAAGATATAGCACAGGTTGGCATTTGGGGTCTGTGGTTGATTTTGATCAGCCTGTGTATGATTTCAACAATCATATTCTCTTGCGCAGATGGTATTTCTAAAGAGAAAGAAGCGACAACCCATACCGATAACTATGGCGCTGGATGTGGTGCAGGCTGTGGCGCCGGCTGTGGTGCCTAACAGCAAAAAACCAAGGGAGGAGAAAGGAAATAATGAGAATCGGATTCACGCCTATTATGTGGAAGACTCACACGGATACCACTAGACTATTAAATCTTTCTGAGAAAAAAATTTCCTTCTGAGTACTCCCTACTTGTAATGGGGCTGGGTATCTCTTTGGTGGGAGGGGGGGGGGGGGGGGTTT
>ML302031.1:0-14198 GCA_005239505.1 Nicotiana paniculata | reverse complement strand
TTAGGGGAGGGGGCGGGTGATAGCTCGATTACATTTCATTGTAATACTTGGGTGGCAATGTGTAACTGTACAATTCTCTATCAGATATTTCTTGAGTAGACTGTAAGCAATAGCCCAAAAAACGTTCTACAGAGGAAAAAAAAGAGCTTAAGCCAACGATTTAAGCATAAAATTAACAGAACCTTAAGCCTTTGTTAAAGGGCATAATACTTAAAAACCAAGCATCAATTAATATACAAATGTTAGAAAGAATATTCATATCAGAGTATAACAATTCCTCACATTCTCAGTTCTATGGAGACTTGAAAGAGAACTATGAAAGAACTGATAAAGCTTACGTTCTTGGTTATCACTACTGTTCTTTTTGTTTTGCACTTTATTTTTATGTTGCATAGACAAGTAATTGCTTAGACAATGCCAAGTACCAATGCCAGAAAGGTTGAGTGAAATTATGCAAACAGCTTACAAAAGGCCTTGCCTCTTCCTAATTTCAGTGGAGGATATATCCACGCGGAATTTCTCGACTGGTATGGGCACAAACATGTCTTTTAGCTCTGCTGGAATGTCGAAATCCTCAAGAACCTAGAGAAATTACATGATACAAATTCGTAAGAGTTTCGAAAAGCTGAAGTGCTAAATACCTGAAGGCTGCTGAGAGTTTGTTAGTGTACCTTGAAAGTTCCATTAAACTCTCGACCACCAACTAGAAAAGTACACCCCGTGTTTTTACATCCCAGAAGTATCTCCAACATCTTTTCATAGTCATCACCATAGTACTTTGGCTGGAAAGTATAACTTGCAAAGGTCAAGAAATATGCTTTTCAAACCTTACTACTCTATAGCAGCTTATCCCCCATTTATCAGCAAAAGTTGATCATGCAAAAATCAGAATATGATCACAAGTAAGGATCACCTCTGCTATTTCCGACTACACATTTGTTTCATCAACAAACATCTCAGGCACCGCCAAGAAACCTTCACCTCAGCATATCACGATCTTTTACAAAGACCCCATTACCATGACAGAGAAAGTGAACGGCCTACTTCGCAGCAGAAGTTTGAGGAAATAATTGGTCTAGGCAATATGACACATCAGTATTAACCTACAACTTCATGTCAAAGCTGCTAAAGGGCTTCGCGGCATTGAAGTTGAAGTCTACACCTAACTACAATGTCTTCATTCAACTTCCACTGAAATTTTTTGGTCGGAAAGAGACACAAAGCACCTCCATCATTATGTACTATTGTCTTTATCCTTGTTTTACGGAGTATTATTTCTATTGCCCATTATCATCGTCATAGTCAACAATGTGGTTTCTGGTGGGTGTGCTTGTACCTTTTATAAAATTAATTAGGTCTCCAGGATCATGGCACACACTATGTGTGCATTTTATTTTTTTAGGATTAACGGTGGTGTCCGGTCAGGTTGTGTGCACCTTAAATAATTCATGAGATACCAGTTACCTCCCACCAGCAAAATATCAGGTAACTCTATCCATCAAAGTTTAGACAAACGGGAAGAATTCACCTATTGTGGCATATGCTGCCTTTGTTGGGATTTAAATGTTGGTTCCCAAGGTTTGTATCTCCATCTCTTCGACTGCCTTTGGGGCTGTGTGTGCATATTTTCGAAAGACTTACTTTTTTGCTAAGAGTGTAAATAGCTAGAAAAGCAAAGAGGAATATTTGATAATTAACAACAACAACAAACCCAGTATGTTCCCACCAGGTGGGGTCTAGGTGGGGTCTGGGGAGGGTAGTCTGTACGCAGACCTTATCCCTACGCAGACCTTACCCCTACCTAACAGGTAGAGAGGCTGTTTCCAATAGACCCTCGGCTCAGGAAGGGCCGAAGGTCAAAGTGCAGAATAACTGAAGAGACTGCTATAAGAAAGTAGTGAGAGTGTGGGGGCAATTCTGGGAGACAAGACTTTTGCCAGACAGAAAGTTGTCAGAGCTTTGCTGATGGTAGGATATTACATGGAACACAGAATAGTTAGAGAGCATATCCATATGAGAGAGAGAGAGAAAGAGAGAGAGAGATACTGATTTATGGAATTCTTGATCTCATGTAATCACAATCTTGCAGAAGCAACTGAAGAAACCTTACATTTATAAGTCTTGCAACTGTGTCAGCACCAATAACAAAAGCACTGCCAGGAAAAAGTTCTGCTTTCTTGTAAAAATATGGCTGGTTAGACACTATGACCGTCTTTCCTGCATTCAAAAGCTAAAGTCATTCCAATACCAGCATACTTCTAATATGACAGTAGGGTAAGTACCTAATGACATGGATAGATCCTTTCTCTTTTCAGATAACATGAAAATTGAAATATTGCATCAATGATGGAGAGAGACTTTAGGGATCAGTCTTCGGTGGATGGTAGAAAATAACCGCAACATACAGTTCAGCATTCGAAGCCTCTGAAAAGTGTTGCAAAAAAATTTAAAAAACAGCATTGCATCCATTTCTCAACCCTTACTTTCTGTGAGTTCTCAATTTGGTTTGAGGAAAAAAATAAAGTTCACTTTTCCATTGGTCCCTTATCAAGGACATCTCTGAATGCAATATAGATATCTCTTTCACTCTGGATAACAGAACCATAGCCAAGCAAGATCAGCATGCCGTTCTGATATCAACTTGCTTTGGTATATTTTTATTTCTTCTTTCAAGACTTAGATCATCAAGCTTGGAACCATTTCAGCCAGTAACTGATCAGACTAAATTTCCTAACTACCTAAGACCTAAAGATTAAAAATATAAAGATGCATGTAAAACATCAAAACATACATGTAGGGTCTTACCAACTTTTTCAAATTGCTTAACACGATCTTTAATTTGAGATATTGCTAATGGAGGTTTGTCTGCATTGACAGCTGACAACTCAAAGCATGGATACCCACCACCACAAATGCTGCATGAAAATAAATAAATGAAGTGAATGATATTCCAATATTTCTCTATGCAAGTTTTCAAATTCAAAGCTCAAAAGTGTGCTACACATCTTCTCTTTTCTTTTCCTTGTGAAATTTGAAGGAAAAAGTTTGGCACTCTGCAGAAAGATGTAATTCCTTAAGAGATAAACATATCTTTTATCAATGTCTAAAAGAAATCAATCTTTCCAATAGTGGAAATCACGCTTGATGTTTACAGATGAGTACCTAGTTGCAATTTCCAAGAGCTTAACATGACCATCATGCAATGGATTAAAGGAACCAGATAGAATTATTTTCCTTTGTGCATCGGACGTGTCTGCAAAATTCCTGTATCAACATATGACTGAATCTTTGGCTTCTTAAAGTGACTATCTCGACTGCATTAACACATACCGCTTGAGAATGGATACATTTTGAAGCATATAGTCCCAGCGAGAAGTTGCTCTAGCTCTTCATCTTCATCAAACTGCCTTTCATATTCATCTGGAACTTCTGATTCAGTCAAGTCTGGAACAAAAGTTCCCGGAACCTTGCTAGCATTTGCAATTGCCTGAACCAGATGGCACAAGCTAATACAATAATCTATGGGATAGACTTGATACAAGATACAGCATAGAAGGATTAGCCATGCACTTATACATTTTGTTCAGCCATATGTACATTTAGTTGATGAAACCAGTGGAGTTGTATGTTGAACTTGTATAATTACCCAAATCGAATTATGAAATGTTCTAATTCTTGTTTCTGAAAATATTTCAAAATTTTATACACACCTTGATTAAGTATTGACTTGAGACTCCATCTTCCTGCTCACGAGTTCGCAGCCCCTGTATTAGTTCATTCAGTTTAAGTGAATAAATGCTTCAGCAATTGAAATCCAAAGATCCTAATATAAAGAAGGTAAAGATGACAACATGAGAAATATGCATGAACAATACCTTAGTTAAAGTAACAGTAGAGGACCAAAGACGGTTAGACGTTCTGGTTGACAAGTGAAACCTACTCATAAAGCACTAGCTTAGAAGGAGATCCAGATTTTGAAGTAAAAGAGTTATACATTCACAAATCAGTACGGCAATGCTAGGAACACCAATGACATGTCAAAGGCATCTTTCTAGAGATCCAAACATGGTCTGCAGGCATCTTTGAAGGGATGGAAACCTTTCAGACTTAATTAGAGCAACACTGTTTGGTGCTTTATTCTTCCCTTTAGGGGAGACAAATGAGCACTGAGATGAAGCAATTCTAACATGAACACAACTCAGCAACATTTTTCAAAAGAAGGATCCGTCTGTGTTCTTAACATCCATACATGTAAGATATCAACAAAAGTTTGTGCTTTCTTGATAATAATCATCGGCAGAAGAAAGAAAACAAATTCAAAAATAGGTTGTTGATGTGGTAGTAACAAGAAGTTCATCAACCACAGCCAAAAATATACGATCCCTGATTGCAGAACTTTTCTCATGTCTCTAACAGAAAAGAAAAGCAGGTATTTCCACCCACATCATAAAGATAAAGGAGGAACAGTTGTCATCAATACTATCTTGTGCTTGAAAAACCACCCTCCAATTAACCTGCCCCACTTTTCAAAGAGAAATATACAAATATATCTTAGCTTATTTTGTTTTTCCCTTAATTTGATCCACTTAATGCTGTAAGGAAAAGTGAATGGTAATTAGGGTAGTCACAACATAGCACAGAAACCTCATGTGAATCATTCAATGAAAACCAGCCTATATCCCTCCTAGTGAATCTAGGAAACATACAACAAAATTACAAAACCCGAACACAAGGTGCTCCTAAGGGAATAAGGATCTGAAAGGATATATCAGGGTAAACTGACAGATGCAACAGGAATACCTATGATCTCCACGTTTTGGACGTGTACTAGCCAAGGCACCAGTAAAACCCACACCTAAAACTGGTGAACCTGTACATTCAAACAAATAGAAAGCATGTCACATAAAAACAACATAGATCAAAGAATAAAACACTATTAAATAATAAATTGTGAAACTTTGTAATACGCATAGGTGTAAAACAGTCTAACTTTGGCTCCAAGTGACATCACTAGTTTTATGACATAGACACGATCCAACATAAAAATGAGGGGAAGTGATAAAAATCTGGTTTCTCCTTTTTGTGAAAGAGAGCATTTATCAGAAAGAGTAATAACAAAACCTGTGCTGCTACCTAGTAACTGAAAAGATGGTACACTTTGGCTTCTAGACTGTACCTTTAGCCTTTATACATCTTCAATAGCAAGCACAAATATCACACTAGAATGTCTATTATAACTTGTCAAAACAGGAAAATCTTCATCATTTAGCCAAGGCAAACAATTCATTACATACACATATATCAAATAGACCACTCATGATTAGCTCAAGTGGTCATCTATGATATGAGCTGTTAAATGTCTCCAACCCACTTCAAATTGACACTTGAAAGTTTTATCTTCTATATCAATTCTCAACAGGCTTAAATATCAATCAACTATGTCAACACTAAACTAGTTAGAGTCGGCATAAGATGAAACATGAGGACTCTCATGAAGTAACACATCCTAGTACTATGCTCGCCCAAGCACACTTAACTTTTGAGTTCTAATGTGATCCATTACATTATTGTTAGTATGATCGCATCCCTCACATATTAAATCTGTTTACCTGCTTCCTTTATTCTTGGAGCTGGCTATGCTTTGGCTGCTCATGGAGTTTTCTCAATTCTCCTAACTAAACTAGAAAATTTCAATAAATGTGTGAGCCAAATTCGTTTAGCTAAGAGATGCATGCACATGATAAAACCACAAAATCCACAATCCAACGACAAAAATTCCAATAAATCCAAAATCAAGACCTGGTTTAGAAAGCTTTAATGCCCTATTATAAGCCAACAATGCCATTTCCTCAGCCGTTTGCGAACTAGCTGCTTGAGCAGGAACCTGTCCCAAGAAAAAAGGAAACTCGCAAATGCTTTAGCAGTGAAATCACGATAAATTTCAATTCCAATCAATAAAATATAAAAGAAAAACAACGATAGAACTTTAACATTAAATGACCTTGCCAAGTAATTGAATCATAGACATTCTGGAATAAGTAACTACGGATTCAAGCACCGTGTTTGATGCTCCTGGAACTGACATCAACCACCCCAGCGCCTGCTCAAATTGTTACATTTCATCAAAAATGCTATAGCTCAGTTGATAACATATAGAGATGCCTTAATATCTCATATGAGTTTAACTTATGTACACTGGCAGAATATATTTTAAACTTTTTATGCACTCAGCTTAAATTGACCTAAAACATGATATTGATCAGTTTTAATAACACTTCAAAAAAAGATGCTATGATCAGCTGATAACACCAAGATGTCTTCATATTTCATGCTTATGAGATAAACTTCTGTCCACTGACAGTATATATTTACATAAATTGACCTAAGAAAACAGTTATTAGCTGTTCATCACAAGTCCAATATGTAATTAAGAAAACAGTTTTTACACTGTCAGTGCATACGCTTACCTGAGAGGCACCGCCGGAGAGATAAATGACAGCTTGAGTAGGAGAGGAATGTATCACTTCTACAAGAGCGCGAAGGCGACTGTCGGTCATCGTCACCGTTGCCGTCGTCGTCGCCGTCGATGGACGACTGCGATTAACTTTGCATAATTTTTCGCCGATTTTGTTCAAATTGATTTCGTTGACACGATGTCGTTTCTAAGCACTACAAGAAATGAGGAAAGTGCCAAAGCGAAGCCCGTAGTGTAGCTAGTCCTCTTTTGCTTTTCTTTTTTCTTTTTTGGCTCAGCAAGAGAATATTGAAGTGGAACAATAAAATATCAATCTAAAATGAAAAATGAGATATTTTTATAGTATAAAATATTAGCATAACTTTTTTTTTGGGGNGGGGGGGGGGGGGGGGGGGGGGGGGAGTTGGATAAGAGAAAGGAGATAGCTTGGTCCATTAGTTCTCTTGCAACAAAAAAATATCACCTGTTATAAGAAAAATTAAATTATGGCGGATGTCTGCTCTTCTCCATTATCTCCATAACTTATATTACTCTAATATTTGTGGAGTTATGATTGTAACTCCATAAACTTCTCGTGATCTTCCTTCATGATCTTGCTTTTAAATGTTTAATGACATATTTTACTATAGTAATTTTTTATTTTTCATGCCTATATAAAGGCCGTATAATAGATAGGGAAAAAAAAACAATTGAAGAAGAAATAAGAATCTCTCACTTCTTTCTCTCTATATCTCTTAGCTTGTTTTTCCTTATTCTACATTCTTACTTTGAGTTATATTTTATAAAACGTTATCAGCACGAATTGCGAAAGAATGAGTAATGCAACCAAGAACATAAGTTCAAAATGAGGGTTTTGCAGTCGTACCCTATATTTGTGCCACCTTTTAACTTGTACCATATTTTTAAAAATTATTGATTTGGTAGCTAGCTGATAAAAAATTCGTAATAATATGACAGTTACACCCCTGACAAAAGATATAAAACCAGAATTACGCAACTTCATTCGTGAAAAAAGATCTTCTCCGCTCCTCTCCTCTCCTCTTACCAACTTTATCAAAAAATCATAAACTTGTCCAAATTCATCTTCACAATCACACTTGCATGAAGTTGTTTCACCTTGAAGCTATGCTAATATAGCATGAAGTTGTTTCACATTGAAGCTAAAATTTCATGTTAATGCATGCTGAAGTTATTTACTTGCAGTCTACAGTTTTGTCATGAGTTTTATCCGAAACTTCAGTCTAAACATGCTGAAATTTTTTAGTTTATTTGCTAAAACTTCAGACTAAACATGCTTAAGTTTTTTAGTTCATTTGCAAAAACTTTAGACTAAACATGCTTAAGTTTTTTAGTTCATTTGCTAAAACTTCAGACTAAACATACTTAAGTTTTTGTATTGCAGTATGTAATTTTCTAATAATTTTTTGCTAATGCATGTTGAAGTTATTTAGTTCATTTGTTAAAAGTTCAGACTAAACATGCTTAAGTTATTTAGTTCATTTGCTAAAAACTTCTTACTAAACATGCTTAAGTTTTTAGTTCATTTGCGAAAACTTCAGACTAAACATGCTTAAGTTTTTTAGTTCGTTTGCTAAAACTTCAGACAAACATGCTTAAGTTTTTGTTTTGCAGTATGTAATTTTCTATTGAGTTTTTCCTAATGCATGTTGTCACGACCCACTACAAAAAAAACAGCATTTAGCGACGACCCAAATCCATCGCTAAAGAGCCTTTTCCGTCGCTAAGCAGAATTAGTGACGGATTACCAGGTGTTGCTTATTTGCTTGTTGCTAAACTCTTTGCGATGGAAAAATGGAATTCGTCGCTAAATTAGCGACGTTCCAGCGACGAACACTCTCTGTTGCTAAAATTAGCGACAGAATTTCCGTCGCTATATTAGAAAATTGTGTCGCTAAATTCACAATGCATTTCGTCGCTGGCATACATTTGCAACAGAAAGTCGGTCGCTAATCCGTCGCCAATATTTTGATACTCATTTCAGCTTTGCATTGGCGACCAAAATCGTCTGTTGTAATATGTCGCAATGTTATTTCATATATTTATTTTTGTTATAAAATATAGCCGTCGCAATCTGTCGCAATATTTATTAGATATCCTTAATAATAACTAAAATTCATACAAATTATCAAAATGATATCAAAATGCATATCAAAATGCCCGCGGTTTGAATTATCAAAATGATATCAAAATGCATATAGCTAATACAATTAAGTTCGAATTATCCCTAACACCAATAATAAAGTTCAAACCAAAAAGGTGTGAATTATCCATAACACCAACAATAAAGTTCAAAACAAAAAGCTTCCAAATATGAGGTTTAGGGGTTAAGGTTATCATCTGAAACCGATTGACGAACCCCATGAACATTAGCAGTAGTAGTAGGAGCATGAATTGTTGGTACCACATCTGATGGGTGGTCAATAGAAGTCAGTGAGGGTGATGAAATCATTTTACGCACCCGCTCAGTCAATACTGGAAGCATATGATCAGTTAGCACATGAACTATGTGCTCTGTTAGTGCAGGAATCAAACGCGTCACTAACTCATCCAGGTTCGATGCTGATTGAGCACTTGAAGGTAGTATTGATGATGAAACATCTGATCCAGAAGAGCCATGAAGATTCGGTCCATAGTAGCATTTTACTTGAGATCCAAGACCATATACTCTTCTCTTCTTTTCTCCTCCTGCGGCTTCGTAATATGCTTTCCATAGATCAATATCAGATTGAGTTTGTGTTTGTTCCTGTAATATTTCCTGATACCTTTCCTGTCAAGAATTTTGAGCATTTAATTAACCAACAGAGATGATAATTTTCATACTCTTTTTACATTGTAGTAAATAAGATTATACAATATTGGACTTACATGCACGATTCGAGCTTTCTCATCAATAAAAGATTTTCCATCATGCCCATGTGTATGGACGTACAAATGTAACTCATTTGGTGTTGGGTCTCGACCCTTTTCAACAGCCTATACAAAAAAAATTATTTTTAAAATTATCAAAATATTACTATAGAACCAGAAGTTTTGTCACATTTATAACTAAAAGCATAAAAAAGGTGCCACAAGGTAACACTGATGGAACTCTATATAAATATCACAAAGACACAAAAAAAAAATGAAAGATAGATACAGAACACTACAATGTGCATTGATATCTTAGGAAACAAGAGATCAATGGATGAGGAAGCAGATTACTATGATACTTAAGGCAATTTGTATAGATAGATAGAGAGAAATAAAAGAGAGAGCAGAAAGTAGAGAGGCATTTTTGCAAAAATCAGAGTGTTACATATAATCATGGCCAAACAAGTAAATGATATAGGTTATTGTTTAAATAAAGATGGTGATATTGAAAGTTGAGATGAGATTTGCTCAGACCAGCATCACCCAACACTCTTTGACAAATAGCTTCTTTGTCAAGTTAGGGACAACAACAACAAACCCACTAATTTTCCACAACTATGAGAATAAATAGCAAGGTAAGAGTTCAAAGATAACATCTTCTTAAGGAGAAAAAAGAAAATAACAAAATCCATTCAAGTGCCTATTTGAGAAAACAAAATGGAAGCAAGACACTGTATATTAGGCTGCAAATCATTTTGCTTTTAGTGTTTCCCAAGGGATTAACCAAAACCAAATCAATCCAAACCATTGATAGTTCCAAAATATACTGCTATATAACATTGTTATTACTATTACTACTTATCTTATTTTAGCAACAGAGCCTATTGTGAGCCAAAGAAAAAATGAGAAGGAAACAGAAATTATCTATGTCTGACTTGGAGTTTTTTCTTTTTCTTGTTCCCCCAATCTTGGTTGTACTTGTTATTCTTAATCTATTCATAAGAAAACAGAAATTTCCAAATCTCCCACCAGGAAACATGGGTTGGCCTTTTCTTGGTGAAACCATTGGCTATTTGAAACCTTATTTAGCTACTACTATTTGAAATTTCATGCAACATCACATCTCAAGGTAATTAAACATCTTTTGGAAAGAAAGAAAAAAATCTTGAAAAATCTGTTCTAAACTGTCACGACCCAAATTCCCAACCTTAGAGGTCGTGATGGCGCCAAACACCACACTTGCTAGGCAAGCCAGTGTTAGAATTCGATTGACTAATTTTCTTAATTAATTACTTAAGTAAAAATAAATAACTTCCAAATGAACTTAGTTAGAATAATTTCCAACAACAATAAAAAGAAATAAATAATTAATTAATTAAATCGAGCCACGAAACTAATCATATAAATGAATCTAGAACTACCCCAGAGTCTGGTGACACAATTCACGAACTACTAAAGAATATTATAAATAATGGCTGAAAGAAATAGTGTAACTGTTCTGAATGATATAAAACAGTGTATGTAAAAATAGGAGAAGACTCTCGAAATCTGCGAACGCCGGCAGATGTACCTCGTGTCTCCAAATGAACCGGGTGGTCGTCCTGAAATCCTCTACTGCTGACTAGCACCTGGATCTGTGCAAAAGAGCACAGAGTATAGTATCAGTACAACCGACCCCATGTACTGAGTAAGTGCCGAGCCTAAACTCAGCGAAGTAGTGACGAGGCTAAGTCGGGCTTCAACAATATAATCGACAACAACAATAAATAACAAAGCAAGCAGGAAGTCTAAACAAATAAATAAATAAGTGCTGCAACAAAATAAATCAACTCAGCTATAACCAATTCTCAAATAACTCTTCAAAATTCCAAACTTTAACTTTGAATAAAAGTAGTGCCAAAATATAAAAATAGTAATATAAAATAGAAAATTTCAAATCTTTATTTTTCAAAAAAAAAAAAACAAAACAGTAAAAATAAACGTTTAGCTTTTCAAATCTTTATTTCCTTTGAAAATCAGTAAAAATATAAATGTCTTCCCTTATCGCTCCTTGTTGCGGTGTGCAACCCGCCCCCACCTGTCCTCCCTAAAATATTACCCTTACTACTCCTAATGCANGACATATCATATCAATTTATTTAAGATTTCACAAATTCAGGCCAAGCCTTTCACAATACTTTTGTCTCAACAATTATAAATAATAAACTGCATTATTCTCATAACTTCATCAATAATCTCTCAATCATGAAATCAACAGGGATATCAAATATAAATACCTTTAATTCATACAAACAATACCAAACTTCTCAACCGTGTTTATATCACTAGGAAACCAACTCAAACAACCAATACTCTTTCCAAATAGTCACAACAATAACTAACAACAATTCAACAAGGCCAAATAGTCATAGAAACGATAATGAACATATAACAGTTAAGACAATGATCAGATAAGTGGGGAAACGGGAAAGGATCATGTTTAACAGACAATTTGGGTGGTGCATAGATACTCGTCACCACACCTATACACCACGCCCATGCATTTCACATAGCGAATAAGTGGGGAGTCCTATTCCCTCAAGCCAAAGTTAGACCAAACACTTACCTCAATTCCGCAGGCCACTCACTGCTCAATTATTGCTTTTCCCTTTGAATTCACCTCTAAATTGCTCGAATCTAATCAAAATTAACTTAATATCATTAACTAATTCTAAAGGAACTAACTTTATTGAAAAATATAATTTTACCTAAGTCTTCTAAAAAAAAGTGAAAACCCGACCCCGGGTCCGCTTGGTCTAAACTTGGGGTTCGGTCCAAATTACGTTCACCCATTCACCCACGAACCCAAATATGCTATTAGTTTTAAAATCCGACCTTAATTTGATATAAAAATTTGATTTTTACAAAACTCCCTAATTCTACCCTAAACCTAAATTTTTACCATGAAAATCCTTTATTTTTGCTTTAAAAGTGATACAAAATAGTAAGAAATTGAAAGAACAAGGTTTGAAATTGATTACCTATGAATTGGGGATGAAGATTGCTGAAGAAAAATCATTTTTAGGGCTGGAATTTCGAAAATTTGGAGAAGAAAGGGTTCTGCCTGTTTTTTAACAAGTATTTATATTAGCTGGGCGGAAGGCCTATGCGATTGCGGGAAATGGTTTGCGATCGCATAGGGTATGGGTGATGGTGAACCGTGATCGCGAGAGGGAGGGTGCGATCGCATAGAGCACTGAAACCCCCCCTCTCCCAGGCCCGTTTAACTCTTCGCGATCGCAGAGCTGGGGGTGTGATCGCATAGCTTCGCCTGGGTGAGCATTGCGGTCGCGTCCTTGGTGCTGCGTTCGCATAGCACAACCTGGGACCCCCTTGAGCCTACATTGTGCGATCGCAGGCCTACCTATGCGATCACATAACATTAAAAACCTGGGCACCAGCAAACCAGAAAACCAGCAACTCTTTCTAAGTGTAAAACACCCCGTGGCCTATCCGAAACTCACCCGAGCCCTCGGGGCTCTAAACAAATGATGCACGCAGGTCTAAAAACATCATACGGACTTGCTCGTGCGATAAAATCATGAAAATAACATGTAATTCTATGCATTAAACCTCAAAACTCATCATTTTCATCAAAAACTCTTAAAGTTCATAACTTCTCAACCGGATGTCCGAATCACGTCAAACGAACTCCGTTTTTCACCAAATTTCACAGTTAACCTCTAAATATCATAATAAAGTTATATCGGGCTCCGGAACCAAAATACGGACCCGATACCAATGATTTTTAGCATTACTTCTTTTCTTAAATTCATGAATATTTCAGCAAAATAATTTCTTTCAAAAATTGATTTCTAAGGCTTGGGACCTCGGAATTCATTTCCGGGCATACGCCCGAGTCCCATATTTTACTACGAACCTTCCGGGGTTGTCGGAACACAGATCCAGGTCCGTTTACTCAAAATATTGACCAAAGTCAACTTATATCAAATTTAAATTCTAAAAATCACTATTTCTCATATTTTCACATAAAAGCTTTCCGGTTTCACGCCCAGACTGCGCACGCAAATCGAGGTATTTAATTTTAGTCTTTTTATGGTTATTTAGCATGGAACGGAGTCTGATTTTATAAAATGACCCCTTGGGTCATCACAATCTCCTCCTCTAAAACACACGTTCGTCCTCGAACAGACATAGAAAATTACCTGAAGTGGCGAACAAGTGTAGGTATCTACTCTGCATGTCTGACTCAGACTCCCAAGTACCTGCCTCAACGGGCTGGCCTCTCCACTCCATTCGAACTGAAGAAAAACTCTTAGATCTCAATTGGCGAACCTGCCGGTCTAAAATAGCTACCGGCTCCTCCTCATAAGTCAAGTCTTTGTCCAACTGGACGGAGCTGAAATCTAACGCGTGGGATGGGTCGCCATGATATTTTTGGAGCATAGACACATGGAATACCGGATGAACTGAGGATAACTCTGGAGGCAATGCAAGTCTATAAGCTACCTTCCCCACTCTATCAAGAATCTCAAACGGCCCGATATACCTAGGACTCAACTTACCCTTCTTCTCAAATCTCATAACACCCTTCATGGGCGACACACGAAGCAATACTCTCTCTCCAACCATGAATGCCACATCACGAACCTTACGATCAGCATAACTCTTTTGCCTAGACTGAGTTGCATGGAGTCTCTCCTGAATAATCTTGACCTTATCTAAGGCCTCCTGAACTAAGTGTGTACCCAACAACCGAGCCTCTACGGGCTCAAATGATCCAACTGGAGATCTGCACCGTCTACCATATAACGCCTCATAAGGAGCCATTTGAATGCTCGACTGATAACTA